>PVIU01004518.1:0-125719 GCA_004026605.1 Ondatra zibethicus | reverse complement strand
ATCATGTCAACACATCATTGATTTTACAGTTTGTGAGGTACTCTCTTGGGAGCCCTTCAAAGAGGGTGGGATTGTGTGGATATTCTTGGGACTTGGCTTGGACTGCCTGCTCCAAGATATTTGGCGTATCACTGATATGGGCTGGGGCTTTTTGGTCATTTTATTCCAAATCCATTGTTGTTTGTATTCTTTTTTTTTTGTAACTCATCCTCCTCAGGTGTGGGCAGTGGTCTCTCCCATATCATCATTGATACCAGGCACTCCCCATCTCAAGGGGATATCAGGAAAGAAGTCCAGTGACCCTTAGGGCAGAGACAGAGCCAAAATGATGGTGGGGTTCCTGGTCAAGGGTGGGAGATAAGAATCAAGGGGTGGGGAAGGGAAGATATAGACAAAGCAATCATGTAGGACTTGGAACCATCTCTCCCAACAGTGATGAGAATGATGTCACAAAGCTCAAGACTTTCTGGCTGGTGCAGTAGAGAACAGGAGTGAGGCTTAGGGTCCTGACGAGTGTGAAGTCAGAGTTAAAGAGCCTCTCAGAGACTGAGAGAAAGTGACAAGAGACTGCTGCCAGAGACCTCACCCCACCCTTTCATTCTTATCCTCCATCCAGGTCATGGTGCCAGGGGAACCCAGTGTCATAAAAGGTTGGAATTCTTTGTAAGTTCTGCCTAAGAGAGGAGGCATCTCAGATTGAACACCACAATATTACTTGAGTGGCAATAGCCATGAGGTCATAGGGTGCCTGGTTGGACCTATGTCTATATATAAAGAATGCTAAGGGACCCAGATAGGGATGGGTGGGTCAAGAATGCACTAGCCACAAGATTGTCACATGTGTGTCATTGGAGCAGTCAATACGAATGTGTACATGTGTGTCTGCGTTATATATATGTATACACATGTGTTCATAAGTAAACATGTATGTATATACATATGTATGTATGTATGAGGGCACATGTACCTGGGTATGTATATGTTCATACATGTATATGTGAGTATTCCTGTATATTTGGGTGTGCATGTATAAGCCACATGTATGCATTTGTGTATGCTCATGTAAGGCTGCTCCTTAAGGTTGCCAGCCAGTAGGAAGTATCTACCAACTTGTTGCTGGGTACAACATATATGTGTGAATAGGTAGAAGACCTGGGCCCATAGTCTCTATTTCCCAGCCTTTCCCATTCTCTTCAGGGAAAATACAGGCATTCAGACTCCTCTAGAGCCTGGTTACCATGCTCAATTCTACCAAAACCAGAATATCTAGACAGTCACTGTGCCTGTGCCTCTGATTCCTGAGTGAATGGGAACTCTGATATGCCCTATTCCCAGAGTTCAACTCCAGGCCTCACGTGGGCTTTTGCAGTGAGCCATCCAGGCATAGAGCACAAGGGTCACTCACCATTGCCCTCTGCCCATGCCCTAGACCGCATGTATTGTCTTACTTCAGCCCTCAACTTTAGCAAAGGGACAAATAGGATATTCACGTACCTCAGCCACGTAGCTAATGGCATCCTTCAAATTCAGCTCATGGAAAACATTCAGAATCCGATCTCGAGATTTTTGAGCTGATCTTCTCATGAGGACTTTGCTGAGGAACTTCCTATCAAAATTGGACCACCTAGGGGACAAAATATCACATCAGCACTGGGAGTCTGGGGCTGCCTGCTTCACAGGAACAATAACAAGGTCAGAACAGGTAAATGCGTGCCAGAGCTAGGCACAATATAGGATCAGTCTTTTTCCTCCTGGTTTTATTTATTATAACAACCTGAAATTGAGTTTTAAAGGGAAAGGTTGTCAGGCCACCTCTGGTCTCACCTGTGCTTTCTCCCATTTGACAGTGGCTGGCAGTGGAACCATACGCCATTTTCCAGTGACCACCTGACCTTCCAGGTGTGTGGGGACAGGTCTAAGATTAAGACACCAGCAGCCATAGTTCCAATTCCTGATACATCACTGTCTAGGGTGCAGTATTCAAGTTAGCTCTGCAACCTCACATGGACTTTAGGTAATTATCTCAAAAAAGGTATTAACAAGTGTGAATTAAATGCTTTAGTCATATACTTCCAAGTACCACTTTATGTTGTAAAATATAAATGATTTCTGTTTCACAAACAAGATAATTTTAAATATAGATGAACACACCCTTCCTCTATTAATGAAATAGGGAAGTGATTTATTTTCCTGGTTTTTAATTGCTACATTATTTAAGTTTATCATTAATTGGTCAGTTAAAGGGTGTCTCTATGACTGAGACAATCATCAGGAATAAGATTCAGGCCCCTGGATTGGTGGTTGCTCTGTTCTCTCAGTTAATATTAACTTTGTTTTTCATCTGCACACACCCAGGAGTCTAGTTCACTTTTAAGCCCGTAACCTGGGAATGGAGGGCACCTGATAAGGTGTCTGTGGGTTGTCCTCTGTTCATTCTTGTCCCCAACATATATACTTCAGGACCAGCCTACAACTCAGTTTGTCTCTGGCTCTTTTGAATGGAGAGGTCCTCCAGAAATTGTGCTTTGTGGGTCTTAAATCATGGTATCACAACTGATGTGGCTTCCAGTGTTTTAGTGGCCCTGTCTGCACATGTTCGAGTGGTCACTGGTAGAAGAAGGAATGGTACAACTTAAGCTACTTACTTATCTCTGAGATAATTGTGTCCAATTTGTCCCGAGATGTCCTCAATGGCTGAGAGGATGTGGTCAAAAGCCTTTCAGAGGAAAGAAACCGAATTGGCCGCTGTCCTCACCCTGTGCCTCCCCTGGCTGCGCTCGTCCGCCCTCCTTACCCGGCCATGCAGCTTCTCGTTGAGCTTCGGCTCACGCTGCTCGCTCCTCTTCACCTTCAGCCACTGCACCAGGGGCTTAATGGTCAGGCCCTGAAAGACAACCCCACTAATCCTGGAGCCAGGCAGGATCCCCACACTGCCCCCGCCCCCAGGGCCCTCTGAGCACAAGCCAGACAGACATTCAATCTCCTCTCCCACTGTAGGCAACACAGGGACCCATGAATCCATTGGCACTGCCCTATAAAAAGATGCCCCGAAGCCCCTGTGCTGTGGATGTCCATGTGGGCATCAGAACCTCCAGCTGCCACTTTGACCAGCTAGATGCAAAGGTGTAGTAGGTGCCAATTATGGTCTGACCAGTCGGCAGCCAGGCAGTAACTAGGTCTGTTCTCCTAAGTCCTGGCCAGAAAGTAACACTTTTAGGACAAATTATGCTATGTCCCCTGTGGGGCCACATGAAAACCTACAAAATGCTCCTAATTACTAAAATTACAAAAACCAATTAAAGTGTGAAATCTGGAAACAATCAACCTACAGGGTTGAGCTAGGGCCAGTTGCTCTGAGGTAGGTTTGGGCACCCTGAGGCAGTGCCCTGGGCAAGCTGAGTCACACCTGAAAGATGACTGTGAAGAAGACCACAATGAGAGTGGTGCTGACAAACAGTTTTTTCTCCTTGACTTTTGTCTCATCCAGAAGTACCACCAAGGCATAGGCCACTGCCCCACGCAGGCCACCGTAGGACATGACCACCTGGTCAATGGTCTCCAGCTGCACCATGCGGTAACGATTCAGGATCCAGGTCTGCAGAACAACACCTGTAGCGAGAGGTCACTCAGCTCTGAGGCTGCTTTCCCCAAGGCCTCAACTTAGGGCTCCCTAAAGCCTTTTGACTCTCTGTCCCTTGGCTGACTGTGAAGGCTGGGCAGTGGGTCTGTCCCCCAGGGCACTACGGGCTAGGCCCTCTGTAGGAACAGGCAACAGTGCTGTTCTCACCCCAGCTTCTATTTCCAGTTCCTTGATCCTGTTCCTTGGTACCTCATTGATCCCCATGCTGCACCTCAAGAAATACTGGCCTTTATAGAGATCAATGGTTGGATTTATTACTGAGCTGCCGTGGGGCCCTCAAATCTGTACTCTAAACTAAGGGAGCCTAGACACTACCGTGAGTGCCCCTAACACTCACCAATGGCTCGGTATACAGAAATGAAGACCAGCGTCAGCAACACAAAAGCCGTGTTCCATGTCCAAATAAGTGGGTCCACAGCTGAGATGCCCAGGAACATGAAGATAATGGTCTCTGCTCCACTGGCCAGCATCTTCATGGTGTAGCGCACAGTGGTGGCCGACTGCTCTGAGATATTGGCCTTTACGTACTTCTGACAGCAGATTCCACAAAAGGTGATGCTGGAGAAGGGGCAGTGTGAGGTTTCCCTGCCTCTATTCAGGCAGGCTGATGCCTCAGACCAGATGTCTCCAGGCCCAGCTCTTGCCATCCCTACTTCCTTTGGTGGCATTACAGGCCTCTGCAGATGTAATCTAAAGTGGACAGTCCTGTGTTGTGTGAACACTGCTTTTCCTGAGGACCAATGCCCTGAGCTGGGTCTGCCCAGCTGCTCCCATGCTCTAAGACTAGATGTGGGGTTTCAATGAAGAAATAGCCTTCAAGCCTGTGGGCCTATTAGTAGCTGATTGGTAACCAGGTCATACTAGCCTTTGGAGGCAAACTTTGGAGGCAAGCTTGGGGCAAACTTTAGTGTCACAAAGCTCCTGCCTAAGTGTGAGACTGCACGACAACAGAGACTCTAATAGGGTTCTTGTTAGACCATTCTTGAATCACAAGCCACAGCACACACCTGCCCTGCCCTCTCAGTAGGCACGTGTCTAGCCAAGGACATTTCTGAGGATTTATCAACTTCTTATTTAAAAAAAAATAGAGCCAAGCAGTGGTGTCACATGCCTTTAATCCTAGCACTTGTGAGGCAGAGGCAGGCAGATCTCTGTGAGTTTAAGGCCAGACTGGTCTATAAAGCTAATTCCAGGACCGCTAAGGCTACACAAAGAAACCCTGTCTCAAAAACCAGAAATTAGATGGACTTCTTTGCCCCTGACAATACATTTCTACCCAACTATGAAAGCCATGGAGGTGGAAGCTACACAATGGGCTTGAAATTCATGCTCCAAAGAAGAGAGAGTAGGCAGGGACCAGACTCACTCCCACAGCCCCTTCACCAGGATGATGGCAAAGAGTCCAATATACCCTTTGTTCACAGTGGCACCTTCTGCCAGGATATTTGAGTGCAGGGGATCTCTGGCATATACCAGCTAGAAAGCCACCTACCCAACCCAGCCAACAGCAGGTTATTCCTTGAGGGAGACTTACGCCAGGATGGCTGACAAGGACAGCATCTCGGAGGTCAGATAGGACAGGTAAGAAATGACAAAGACGAAGCCAGGCTCGATGATACGCACATGCTTGGTGAAGCGAGTCACCAAGGACAGCAGGAAGGCGAAGATAATGCCCACCAGAGTCCCCCCTAGGCTCACCACGAAGAAGGACACTGTGAGAAAAAGGAATGAATTGTCCTTTGTGGTTGGTACTGTGAGTGAAACTGACCAGGTTGGCCAGTCATGCCTCATGGAGGGCTCCTGATAACTGCTCACAGCAATGCTGAAAGTTTAGTAAATGAGGCAACTTTGCTCTCTATGGAGAGAGTGTCTTGTCTTCAATTAGTGCAGTAGGCAAAGGACAGAGACCATGTACACAGGAGACAGGACCCCCTGGTAGGGAGCATTGCCTTGACATCTCTACCGCCTTGGGTCAGTGGCAAGGTCTGAACCCTGTGTCCTTATACACTATCTGTCCTTGCTTAGGGAGACCTGGGGTTGACTGTCCCTATCCTTTCTCTGAAGAACACACCCCAGGACCTTCATCCAATAGTGTTTACGTGGTGTTCTGGGAAAGGAACCCAGGCTGGTAAGTAATCGGAATATAGGCTGGAGACACCAGGACATCAGAAACCCCAGGGATTCTCTTCTAAAGAGGAGACAAGCCTCTGTATTCTTTGACCACTAGATCTAAAACAGGCCAGGCAGGAACCCTCCCAATACATACCTATGCCTTTCACACAATCCACGCCAGTCACCTTGTCACCACCCAGTGTCACAAAAGACTCAAAAACATTGTACAAGACCTAAGGGTACAGAAGACAGGAACATATCTAGTCAGCCCTGCATCCACACTGATCCCTCCCTGATTAGTGCCCCCTCTTTTCTGGATATGGGCCCCAGAGTTGACACCTGAAACAGCTAAAAAACACTTATAAAGCCAGCACAAAGTGACAATGGTCAACAGGAAAAGATCAGAGGAACCAGCAAGTGAGATGTGCAGGCGAGGGGGTGTCCCAGATCCAAGGAAATGGGCCCAGTCTTCTTATTCTGTGCTCTTGCAGACATACTCAAGGAACACCAAGGCAACTGTGCAAACTGTTTAGGAACAGCCATGGTGAGCACTGAGTACTCAGCAAGCCCTCTGTGGGGCTGTGCTTTTTTAAGAGGGTAAAGGTGTAAAAGCATGAACCATGAGGGCAGGAGGTAACCCTTAGTCCACAGGAGGCTTCGGGGCCACTGTGGCTCAGGAAGACTGAAAGCTATTTTCTGAGTTTCAGACTAGGTCTCAAATGGGCCATTAGAGCCTCCTGCACATGCAGAAATCTGTTACAGTGCACCCTTCAAGAAAGCATAAGATATGGGAAATTTCTTAGGTACCACAGGCAATTTAAGAAGAAATTAGGCAGAAGAAACCTAACACGCTTCCTGAGGTATCAGCTGAGTGTTTGGGCCCATTCTTACCAGTTAATCCCTCACCCCCTCCCACAGACCTGTCCATCTGGGGGCAGGTTTTGAAATTTCCATACGGCTGACTGAAGCACAGCAATGTTTATGTTTCATGGACCTGCTTCTTGTTGCCAGGGTGAACACAACCTCATCCTTGTGGAGACCTTATGCTTTCTCCACTGCATGGGTCCAAGAAACCCCAGATGCTATCAGGGGATTCTTGACTCACTAAAGGAGCTGAATGTGTTTCCTATACTTAATGTTGTGGCTTGACCACAATACCTCAGAATGCAGCTGTTTGATAGGAAGTCTTCAAAGAAACAGCTAAGGTTAAATGAGAGCAATAGAGTAGATCTTAGTGTATAAGAGGAGTGCAGGGCACACACACACACAGAAGATGACCATGTGAGGACAGGAGAAGATGGCATCTGCAGGCCAAGGAAAGAGACCTCCAGAGCCAACTGCCTCAATGCTCAGCCTCCAGTCTTGAGCATTAAAACAACAAATTCTCACTGTTTAAGCCGCAGCTTCTGTGGTATTTTGTTATTGGTGAGCCCAGAAGATGAATGCAATTCCTGTAAGACTTTATTGTTTGTTTATTTGTCTATTTCTCAGGAACTATTGTGTAGTAGCAAGTGTGGGTCCAAAGTTATAGTCCTCTGGGGGATGTAAATATGGGGATTTCAACAGGGCAGAATTACCTCCAAAGACATGGAATGGGTGGACCTGAGATTGTAAAAGAGATGAATTGGATGAAGCTGAGTTAGGGAATCAGAAGAAGGTCAGAGCCTGTCCCTCCAATTCATACCCCAAGGCTGCTGCACCAGTGAGCAGGGACAGATGAAGGACACACCCTTCAGGGTGTTGGATATCCTAGGATGCAAACATGGATGTAAACAAAAACCATGTGTAAATAGTATCCCTCTTTCTAGCTTATCTATCTGAGGCATATTGGTACTGCCCACTTGTCAAGGTATCCTAGAACTTCCAAGCCAGTGAAATGTTCTGTAGCTTCCTCAGGGACCCCACCATCACTCACCACAGTCACTGCATCATTCAGCAGTGACTCTCCAAAAACAATGATGAAGAGAACTTCATTGACATGGACTTCCTCAAACACAGCCAGCACAGCCACAGGGTCCACAGCAGCAATGAGGCTACCAAAAAGCAGGAAATCCAGGAGTCCAATCTTCAGATCACCTGCAACATGTGGACCATGGGACAAGGGCTAGCCACCTGGATCACTCTGTCCAAATCCCACATCTACTAGGTCCCTAGGAGATCAGAGCATCAGGAATAAAGGCTAGACATGACTCTTCCCAGGGCTACCCAGTGACAAAGAGAATCTGAGACTGGAGCTTGCAGCCAGACATCCCAAGAATGTGTTAAGGCTACACAGTTCCCATGTTAGTGCTTCACTCTCTTTTTTTGAGCTGGGGCAGAACTTGCCATCCCGGGACCAAGGAATGAACCTTGGGAAGTAAGTGCCAGGTATTCAGTGTGCCCCAGGAAATAGTAGAGGGCACAGGACAGAGTGCTCTCTGTAGTGATTTGAACCCCCATATGTCTGTGGCTACTAAATTCTGTTGCTTCTAACAAGGAGCAGAGCCTTCTGGAGTTTCCATTTAGAAATAGACCACACACTTGACTGCCACACCATATATGCCCTGCCCAGTTTTCCAGAGCAAGCTAGCTTCAAGGACACCCTAGCAGGGCCAGACTCTTATTCTAGAATCTTGACAGAAACAGAGTACATTCCAAAAACAAGCTGGATCCCAGCAGATGTACAGTTCACTAAATCAGGACTGGTCCTCCTGCATGGACAGTGCACCCATATTTGCCTTATGCCTGGAACTGATAAGCTGCAAGACAGCTAGCCTAAGTTGACTCTCCCAGTAAAGATGAGTGAGCCCCAGCCTTGAGCTACGGACTACAGAGACTGACCACTGCTTAGGCAAATCTGGGTGTACCATTAGCCAAAGTCACATAGGAAATGGAGCTCATGGGATAAGTACGATCTTTCTTAGTCAGCCTTGACCAGCTAGTTCCCAAAGGTGGAACACAAGCCGACATCATTTGTCTATCATGGGAGAATCTGTAGGCAGTGATGTACAACAATACTAGTTATTAAAAGACACTGTGGCACAACAATTCTTCATGGCTATGACCTTCTAGAAGGATGGGCCTGGATGTCCCTGGAGAGTAAAATGTTCTACATTTTGGTGACCATGCAATTTCTGGTATAAGCATATTTGCCAAGGCTCAACTATTTAAAGGCCTGTGCTTACACCATAAGTCAGTCTGCTAGAGGCCTCTCTATGCACCCTAAAAACAGCTCCAGGAAAATCACATGCTGGGATCTTATGGGTGACAAGACTGTCAAGTGAGGGCCAGCATGACCCTTGAAGGGTTATGGGTATTAGATGCCAGAAGTCCCTGCTCCATATCCCAAGACATCTCTCCAGGGCAGAGGCAGCCAGCCCTCTTAGATGTGTCCCATCACCTTATGGTATCACCAATGTGACCAGCAGTAACCCCTCCAGAGCAGGATGCCTATAGTTTTATAAGCCAGGAAGGTCCTTACCATTGGGGTCTCTAGTGATGTTGGACATCAGGGACTCAAGGGAGCTCCCTAAAATGATAGGATCTCAAGCAATTGATAGTTCCTAGGTCCCTGATTCTCCTTGGTCTCTAGGATTTCAAGGGCCTCATTCACTCAGTGAATGTGCCAAAGGAAAAGTCCTGACTCTGAGTCCTCCTGTGAACACCTACTCACATCTGCTCAGGCATTTGGACAAAGATTCATCACAGAGGGTGGAGTGTTCCTGGGAGGTAACCAAGGCTAAGTGAAGTAATCACTAGCATATTTGAGCAGAAACAGTACAAACCACTCAAGATTTTGGGGTGCTCAACTCTGTAATTCACTCATGAGGCTAGGACCTGTCCATTGTTTTCATCTCCTTCTGTGGGGGGTGAACAGCTGGTTCACACCACACTGCCAACTATGACAGGAGTAAGAACAGCTGCCTATGCACACCTACCATCCTGCTGCTCTGTGTGGTCACAAATCTGTACTGAATATAACAAAACAGCCTCAGTTTGCAGATGTCCCAAAGAAGCATATTATAGACTGAACCTTATTTCAAATACCAGGTTATTTACTTAAGTAGTCCCCAGAGATACTGCCCATCATCCTTAGCCCCAACCCTTCTAATACTGTGATCTGGACCCTTACCTTGGCTCAACAGAGTGACTTGAACTCGACCAGAGGGCAATATATAGACTTACCCATTATGCCACTGAGGTAAACACCATAGAGGGACAGTCCTGTGGTGGCTGCATTCCATATAGTGCCAATAACAGCATATAGCAGAATGGTGCCCAGGTTGCCAAAGAAGAGCCGATTGGGCATGAAATATCCAGCATCCAATACAATGGGGGGAAGCAGGTAGAAGAAGAAGAGCGTCGGTGTGAGTGTGAAAGAGGCAATGTGGTCAGCTGCCCAGACGATGCCGCCCAGCACCAGGCCCAGAACGATGAGCAGAGCACTCTCAGGGACGATACTGGTGACCTTGTGGGACAGGTGAAAGACTGTGGGAAGGAAAGAGAGTCAGGGATATCAGAGCCTATAAGGGACCACAATGACAAAGAGTAGAACTGGAGACAAGGTCCCCCAGAGGAATGGGAGGAGTTGGGGGGCAGACCCCCTACTAGCAAGGCATCCATGAGATCAAGATAGACACTGGTTTCTTGCAAGTTTGAAAACTGGGAAGTCAACTAGTTTCCACCTGGGGTTTTGAAGACCCTTCCTGTAGGACCCGCTATCAGTGGCTCTCAGTCTGTGGGCCACAACCACCCAAACCATTGGAAAACACAGATATTTACATTGCAGTTCACAACAGTAGCAAAATTATAGTTATGAAGTAGCAACAACAATTTTATGGTTGGGGGTCACCACAACATGAGGAACTGTATTAAAGGGTCACAGCATTAGGAAGGCTGAGAACCAGTGCACTAGATGGACCTCTTCCTAGGTACCTGGGATAATGTAAAGCTCCTCTGTCTCCCCAGCCACCCATGGCTGATGGTGAAAGAGAGCAGCATTGGTGATAAGCAGGTCCTTCTGGAGATGAATTGTTCCCACCCTCAGCTGGCACACATAGACAGAGCCAAGACCAAGAGCTGGATAGAGCTCGGTCACACCAAGCCAGTGTCTCTACCTTGTGGAATCTCCATGTTCACACGAGGGTGACAAAGTATGTTCACCAGATGACAGAAACGTCCACCCCATGACAGACTCCACAGGTAGAGGCTACATAGCAATTGAGAGTGACCTAAGTTTGGCAGATGGACATCCCTTGCTTCCCAGGTAGGTGCCCTCTGCCCCAATTTGATCTGGATGTTCCTGAGGTTAAACCTGTTTCACTGCAGCCACCTTTAGGAAACCCAAGCTCCTCATGTCCCCCATGACTCATTTGGGGTCACAGCCATTTAGGAGTAGTAGCTCCTATAGCAAGAGTCTCCAGAACCCCAGCACCTCATGGAACCTTCCCTAAAATTCATCACATACTTGGTAGCAAAGCAAACCTCCACAGGTACAAAAAAACTGGAGTAACCCCCTGTGTCTTATCAGATCACCAGGGATTAAAGTTAGAATTTAAAAACAAGACTACTCTCAGAAAGCCTACAAATTCATGGAAATTTAACAGTGAACTACTGAACCACCCCTGGGTCAAGGAAGAAATAAAGAAAAAAATTAAAAACTTCCTAGAATTCAATGAAAATGAAGGCACAACATATCCAAACCTATGGGACGCTATGAAAGCAGTGCTAAGAGGAAAGTTCATAGCACTAAGTGCCCACATAAAGAAAATGGAGAAGCTCAAATTAGTGGCTTAACAGCACACCTGAAAGCTCTAGAACAGAAAGAAGCAGTCTCACCCAGGAGGAGTAGAAGACTGGAAATAATCAAATTGAGGCTGAAATCAACAAAATAGAAACAAAGAAAACAATACAAAGAATCAATGAAACAAAGAGCTGGTTCTTTGAGAAAAATCAACAAAATAGGCAAACCCCTATCAAAACTAATCAAAAGGCAGAGAGCAAAAGGCAGAGAGAGAACATCCAAATTAACAAAATCAGAAATTAACAAAATCAGACATAACAACAGACACTGAGGAAATTCAGAGAATCATTAGTTCATACTACAAAATCTTGTACTCCACAAAATTGGAAAATGTAAAAGAAAGGGACAATTTTTTTAGGTAGATACTATATAGCAAATTAAATCAAGACCAAGTGAGCGATTTAAATGACCTACAAACTGCAAGGAAATAGAAGCTGTCATCAAAAGCCTTCCAACCAAAAAAAAGCCCAGGGCTGGATGGTTTTAGTGCAGAGTTCTACCAGAACTTTCAAGAAGAGCTAATACCTATACTTCTCAAAGTGTTCCACTTTGAGGAGCACTGCCAAACTCTTTTTTATGAGGCTACAGTTACTCTGATGCCAAAACCACACAAAAACTCAACCAAGAAAGATAATTACAGACCAGTCTCACTCATGAACATGGATGCAAAAATACTCAATAAAATACTGGCAAACAGAATCCAAGAATACATCAAAAAAATCATCCACCATCTCAAAGCAATTCCACTAAAATCAGGAACAAGACAAGGCTGTCCACTCTCTCAATATCTCTTCAACATAGTGCTTGAAGTTCTAGCAATAGCAATAAGACAACAAAAGGGGATCAAGGGGATTCAAATTGGAAAGGAAGAAGTCAAACTTTCATTATGTGCCAATGATATGATAGTATATATAAGTGACCCCAAAAACTCTACCAGAGAACTCCTACAGCTGATAAATACCTTCAGTGATGTGGCAGGATACAAGATCAACTAAAAAAAATCAGTAGCTCTCCTATAGACAAATGATAAAGAAGCTGAGAGGGAAATCAGAGAAACATCACCTTTCACAATAGCCACTTATAAAATATGATGGGGTAACACTAACCAAAGAAGTGAAAGACCAATTAGACAAGAAGTTTAAGTCTTTGAAGAAAGAAATTGAAGAAGATACCAGAAAATGGAAAGATCTCCCACGCTCTTGGATAGGTAGGCTCAACATAGTATAAATGGCAATTCTACCAAAAGCAATATATAGATTCAATGCAAACACCATCAAAATCCCAACATAATTCTTCACAGACCTTGAAAGAACACTAATCAACTTCATATGGAAAAACAAAAAACCCAGGATAGCCAAAACAATCATATACAATAAAGGAACTTCTGGAGGCATCACAATCCCTGACATCAAGCTCTATTACAAAGCTACAGTAATGAACACAGCTTGGTATTGGCGTAAAAACAAAGAGGTTGACCAATGGAATTGAATAGAAGACCCAGAAATTAATCCACGCACTTATAAACACCTGATTTTTGACAAAGAAGATAAAATTATACAATGGAAAAAAGAAAGCATCTTCAACAAATGGTGCTGGCATAACTGTATGTCAACCTGTAGAAGAATGAAAATAGATCCATATCTATCACCATGCACAAAACTCAAGTCCAAATGAATTAAAGACCTCAATATAAATCCGACCACACTGAACCTGATAGAAGAGAAAGTGGGAAGTAGTCTTCAATGCATGGGCACAGGAGACTACTTCCTAAATATAACCCCAGTAGCACAGACACTGAGAGCAACAATAAATAAATGGGATCTACTAAAACTGAGAAGCTCTGTAAAGCAAAGGACATCGTCAATAAGACAAAAAGGCAGCCTACAGAATGGGAAAAGATCTTCACCAACCCCCGCATCAGACAAAGAACTGATCTCCAAAATATATAAAGAACTCAAGAAATTAGACATTATAATTCTAAATAACCCAATTTAAAAATGGGGTACAGAACTAAACAGAAAATTGTCAACAGAAGAAGTTCAAATGGCCAAAGGATACTTAAGGTCATGTTCAACATCCTTAGCCATCAGGGAAATGCAAATCAAAACAACTCTGAGATACTATCTTAAACCTGTCAGAATGGCTAAGATCAAAAACACCAATGATAGCCTATGCTGGAGAGATGTGGAGTAAGGGGAACACTCATCCATTGCTGGTGGGAATGCAAACTTGTACAACCACTTTGGAAATCAGTATGGCAGTTTCTCAGAAAACTGGGAATCAACCTTCCTCAGGATCCAGCCATACAACTCTTGGGCATATACCCAAAAGATGCTCAATCATACTACAAATCCATTTGTTCAACTATGTTCATAGCAGCATTATTTATAATAGCCAGAACCTGGAAACAACCTAGATGCCTCTCAACCAAAGAATGGATAAAGAAAATGTGGCACATTTACACATAGAGTACTACTGAGCGGTTAAAAAAAATGACATCTTGAATTTTGCATGCAAATGGATGGAATTAGAAAACACTATCCTGAGTGAGGTAACCCAGACCCAAAAAGATGAATATGGTATGTACTCACTCATAAGTGGATACTAGCTATAAACTAAGGACATTGAGTCTATATTTCATGATCCTAGAGAAGCTAAGTAATAAGGTGAACCACAAGAAAACATATATAAATCCACCTGGAAATTGGAAACAGACAAGATCACCTGACAAAATTGGGAGCATGGGGGTGGGGGGAGAAGGGAGCATGGAGAGGGACGAGAAGGGGAGAAAGGGAGGGTTGAGGAGATCTTGAGGGAATGGAACAGTCGAGATGGAGGAAGAACAGATATGAGAGCAAGGAAAGAGGTGTTTTGATTGAGGGAGCCATTATAGGGTTAGCAGAAACCTGGCTCTAGAGTAATTCCCAGGGATGATCCCAGCCAAGACCCTAAGCAATAGAGGAGAGAGGGCCCGATCTTGATTTGCCCTGTAGTCAGAATGATGAGTATCTTAAATAGCACCACAGAACCTTCATCTAGCAACTGATAGAAACAGAGGCAGAGACCCACATCAGAGCACTGGACTGAGCTCCCAAAGTCCAGTTGAAGAGTGGGAGGAATGGGAATTTGAGCAAAGAGGTCAAGACCATGATGTGTCCACCCACTGAAACAGTCTACCTGAGCTAATGGGAGCTCACCAACTCTAGCTGGACTGGGAAGGAACAAACATAGAACCAAACTAGTCCCTCTGATTGTGGTTGACAGTTGCATGGCTGGGACAGACTGAGGGGCCACTGGCAGTGGCACCAGGATTTATCCCTACTGCTTGTCCTGGCTTTTGGGGAACCTATTCTCTTTGGATGTATACTTTGCTCAGCCTAGATATAGTAGGGAGAGCCTTGGACCGTCCACAAAACAAAGTGACTTACCCTCTCTTAGGGTTAGAGAGGGGTGGGGTGGGAGGGTGTGTGGAGGGAATGGGAGGAGATAGGAGGAGGAGAGGGAGTGGGAACTTGGAGTGGTATTTGTTAAAGATCTAATTAAAAAATGTGGATGCCCCCAGCCCAACACTCCCCACCTCCACCCCCAAACATCTAAAATTCCTCTTAGGCCAGGGTGGTATGGTAATCAACCAGGGTCTGAACTCAGAAAAAGCACTTCCTGTTGAGGCCAATGATGGTGGGGCCTGCAGGATGGTTTTGGACCCACCCTTTTGAACTGGATAGCCTTGACAGGGCTCCCTGGCTGGTTTCTCCACAGGTTAATTGCAGGGATTGCAGGGATCAGGTGGGCTCCTCCACCCACAGGGTGGAGGTTGCTACTGTCCTTAACCATGACGGTCCTGAACTACATACAAGCCCGGAGAAAAGCAAATGTCAGATCAGGTTGGCACTTCAATATCAACCTTCTAGCCTATCACCAGAAATCACTGACATAACAGAGACTCGGTCACATCATTGGTTACCACCTGTAGTCAGCTGTCCAGACTCTGAGTTCCAGGAAGGGTCAGGTTTTAGCTGACATAGACAGATGGTTTGTGTTTAAGGGTTGGAAGAACTGCTTGTCTGTACCACACATCTTTCCTCATCCTGGGTGCACACCTTGCCAATTTGAATCAAGTTTCCTCCGAGAGTTTCCACAAATATTAGGTGGAGTTAGCTATGGGGCCTATCTTGTAATACTAAAGGCTTGGCGAGGCCACAAACATGATTATATGATTCTATACTTGCCTGGGACAAGTATATAAGAGAAGGTACCAGCTTAGAATGAGGGAAGCTGATGAAGGGTGTTGCCAGGGAAATTTCTTGATTCCTTGGGCCCCGTCCAGGGTTATCCAGTCTTTTGAGGTACCAAGAACACTAGCAGGAATATATCTGGAGGATCTGATATTGCTGGGGTTTACAGGCTTACATTCTGTCATAGGGTGCTGTCTCTAATCCAGGGGGAGGCCATGATGTGGATGAGAGGATCCTAGATATGTGCTGCCCACAGGAGTTGGGGACAAATATGTGTGGCATCAACAGCTGCACACAGAAAGCTTGCATCCTCACTCTGGACCCTATGGCCATGGGCAAGGGCAGCCCAAAAATCCCAGCAAATTCTGATTCCCAACTTGTAACCCCCAGATTCAGTGGATCCTGAACCACCCTAGGGATCTGCATTCTTAGACCGAAAGGAGTTGTGCTGAGGAGTTCTTGTGAACCTTGGGATGAAACTGTGATGCCAGAGGAATTCTACGAACCTAGGCCTTGGCTTTTCACCTCCCTGAGTCAAGATAAGGTTCCCACTTCCTATTCTTCCTGTAGACTTCGAGAGTTGAACTTTGGGTTCAATGGCTTTGTTCATAAGTGTCGGGAGCCCCTGCTCCCTCAAAGACTGGCAGCAGCCGCTCCATGACCAAAGTCTCCCATGTGTTGTGGTTCAGCTTCTCCTCAAGGCCGAAGCCACGCTTTACCTTGGCTCTGCCCTCCAATCCCACAGGACCCATGTACCAGGCTTAAAGGAAGCTGTGTAGAAGCCACAGAGTCCATGTGCATGTCCTGCCTTTCTTCAGACCCTGGGCTGGCCCCAGTTAGGGGGTCACGTTTCTCCCATGCCCTACTCAGAGTCTCAGTTTGAAAGTCGGTGCCCTGTGACCTTTGAGTCACTAAAGTCTGAGTCTTTTTGAGGAAGGGTCATGAAAGAGGAACAGAAAACCTCTGAGATCTGACCACACCCAAACTGGGAGGTTGCCTTCTGCTCAGGACTTTGGTCTTTTCCTACACCCTCTCTCTATAGTAGAGACCACAATTATCTCACCTCTGTGAAGTTCCCCTTGACAGCTGAGGCTAGGGATGGTACCAGAGCCATTCTTATCTCTAGAACAACAAGGCAAGTCTGCCCTTTAGACACTAGCAGCTAATCCCTTCTGTGTGGTTGTTGGTGACTGTAAGATCTCAACAACTGGAATATAGGTGCATGGAAGACAGGCTGGCTTCAGATCAGCTGTTCTTCTTCAGAAGTAAGCCCTGAAAATCCCAGGAAAATGACAACCCCTTCACTTCTCTGAATATCCATCTATATGTGGTGTAGACAGGATGAAGATTACTTTTGTCCTTTGTCATCTCTGTGATAGAAGGACCAATTTTGAATATATATTTCTACTCATGAAAGAAGCCAAAAGAGTGAAGGACAATATGTTCTTAGGTCCAAAGTGTCTCCTGGAAGACTATTGCTGCCCGATGCCTACCTCATAGTTCAATATCTCATTGAGGACTAATGCCTGCTTTCTTTTACTATTTGTGGGTGCTGGCTATCTTTTCATGTTTAAGATACTTCTGATCCTGTCTGTGAGCTGCTATTTACAGTATTTGATAGTTTATTCATTGGGGTGCTAGTCCTTTACATAAACCGTGCTGTAAAATCCTGATCCCCTCCTCGACTGCCCACAGCCCTCCTTTCAAGCATGCCAATGTAGACCTGCTGTGTCCTGGTTCTATCAGGGTTTGCCTTAATGTATTCTGGGTAATCTGTCCCTGGAACCTTAAGTGGACAGTGCTCCTGTTGTTTCAGGAAGGGCTCAGGCCAGTCTGCTCTGCTTATTTTATTTTTAATACCACAAGTTTGCTGTAAAAGACACATTTCATCCTTAACAATAATCTGAGGGGGCTGAAAACATGGCTTAGAGGTTAAGAGCACTAGCTGCTCTTCCAGAGGTCCTGAGTTCAATTCCCTGCAACTACATGGAGGCTCACAACCATCTATAATGGTATCTGATGCCCTTTTCTGTCATACAGGCATACGTGCAGGCAGAATACTGTGTACATAAGAAAGAAAGAAAGAGAGAGAGAGAGAGAGAGAAAGAAAGAAAGAAAGAAAGAAAGAAAGAAAGAAAGAAAGAAAGAAAGACAGACCAACCTGAGGACAGATGTTAACATGAATGCCCTACTTTCAGCCTGTGTTTTTTGTTTCTCCTACTTCCAGGGAGGTTCCTGAACTCCAGAGCAGATGGCTGTCTCCATGCACTTCCATAGTCCCCCATGATCTGGTGAGGTGGAGGTACTGGCAGTGTTCCTGCAATGGTTTGAAATGGAGCAACAGGCATCCACACCTGGACTATCCCAGGTTTCCTCCTCTGTGCTTTGTCCCTCTGATCATCCTAATTTCACTGAAAGTCTCCAGCCTTTCATCTTGCAGTTGTGTGAGCTGAGCCATCTCTCGCTGCTTCCTGCTATTCTTATTTATTTCTCAGGCCTGATGTTGGTGAGCTCACACCCCATTCTCAAAGCTCTGAAAATCATGTCCAGGTCATCATGTCTAGCAATGGACTCTAGGTTCTGGAATCTACACACTGACCCTGTATCTCTCGTGACTCTGGGAGCTTTGTTCCCCTTCCCTGGGTCTGGACACTTCCCTGGTTCGTGGTAAAACTAGTTGTCCCTGAACAATCTCTGTGCATTGTGTTCCTGCCTGACTTGACCTCAGCCACTTTTTCTAGGGGCCTGTGTGTTCTTCTGGGCTGGATGACTTCTCTACTCCTCATTCTTCTGTAGCCAGTTTTGCCGCGACCACAGGGAAAATCTCAGAGATCTGTCTCTGGGCCTCAGTGGCCCTGAATTGGCAATTGATCATTTGCTCTAGGCTGGGATCATCCTCACTCGGTGGAATACCTGGTGGTTGGGGCCCATAGGGCCCACTTGGCACAGCCTAGAGCAGGCTAGTCTGCTGCTCTGTGTGTCCCTACGATTACCTCCTGAGCAGTAATCTGCATTGTAATTAGCTACTTAAGCCAGAGGTTCAATTGGCTTTAAGTAGCAATTTGCTGGTAGCTCGGCAATTACAGACATAATGGGCATTCTAGAAATTAGTAAGCCAGCTGCTGCAGAACAATCCTACGGTAAGTAGTCCCTGCTTCCTGTTGCTGTAAGGGTGAAGTTCTTCTTTAGTTGTTCACACAGGTCTGATGTGTAGCAGGAGACATCCACGTACAGGAATGGCCCACGCTTGAGTTATAGTTGGTCTGGAACTGCTTCTTCCAAGGTGCTGGGTGCATTTCTGTTGTTTTAGGAATGGCAGTATAGGTTGCAGGTTGCTGTGGTGAAATGTACACTGTACACCAGGCCTTTCTTTCTTCCTGTACCCTCTGCCCATATCACAGATGTGTCTATCTCTAATACATCCCTTCCATCTAAGAAGTAGGTGCTGCTGCCCTGTATTGTGGCTTTAGAGAAAGACAGTCAGGAGAAGGACCTGGTGGAACCTAAGGAGGAGGTTTCAGTGGCTCTTCACAATGGTCTTCATCTGTGTATGATTTGTCCTTAAGTTGCCTGGAAGCCCACCCTTGGGGACATGGAAACACTATGCAGCATGGAAGGAGAATTTCTTCCCCACAGGGGAATGCTAGGCCTCCCACCAGCCCATCCACCTGCACAGGACAGGAGCCGAGTGGCTGAGGACTAGGCTCGTAGTATGTTCTTCCACACTGAAGTTCTCAAGTCCACTAGGCTGTTAGGGAAAGGGTGCCCTATAATCTACAAGAGCTGTGCTGGGCTTTACATCCTAAACATACCCAAAGACTATGAGATAAAAGTTTGGTCCCCAGCATGGTGCTGTTGTAGAGCTTATAGAAGGTAGAGTTGGGGAGATGCCGAGATCACTGGGAATCTAGTCTTGAGAGAGTTTATGACAGCCTTCTCTACTTTGTTTTTTTTCCTTTCATTTTAAAGATTTGTTTTATTTTTATTTATGTGTATGTGTATAACTGCATGTGTTTTTATGTGAGCCACATAGAGGCCAGAGGGCACTAAATACCCTAGAAGTGAAGTTACAGGAGTTGGCAAGCCGCCTGATATGGGTAATGGGCATGGAATTTGATTCCACTACAAGAGCAATAAGTACTGTTAACCCCTAAGCCATTTCTCTAGCCCCTCTCCTGTTTCTTTATGCCCCTACCCATGAGGTTATAGGTTTGCTTGACCACATAACATGAATCATGATGCCATGGTTCAGGAGCAATAGGCCAGTCATGGCTTGGAACCTCCAGCACCATGAACCTAAATAAGTCATTTATTCTGGTAGGTGGATCATATCAGGCATTTTTTTATAGTGATGGGAATCTTACAGAACAGCAGCAGAGATGTCTGAGACCTTAACACGGAGAGAACAAACACGTTGCTGCATTTACTGTCCCAGGAGCTACCAGAATGTGTTCTTCTGGGATTGGGCTCAGCTTTATAACTGCCAAAGTCAAAACTAAAGCAAGCTTCATGGAAACAAGAGCCAATAAGGCAGGTAGCAGGGAGAGGGTCTCTTTAGAGAACTAATAAAATATTCTAGGAACAAGGAAGCCAGAGAGGACAGAGGTGGGCCTTGATCCTCTGTGTCAGCTGAGGATATTCCACCAGGAGTTGTAATAGACAGACACCCAAGCCCATAAGTAACTTATTGCTGAGGCTCAGAGTCACAGTTAATTAAGCACAAAATGGCACAGCCATCTGATGGTGACAACAAATGCTTTTAGTTATAATTACAAACTCTGTGACTGAAGCGAAAGGCCTAAGCATTCACAAACAGACACTTTGGGACCAGACACCAGAAAGAGCAGACACTTCTCATGGAGACACCAGCGGACCCTGACCTCCTCATAGCTTGGCAGTGCAGCTGGGGAAAGGCCTTGGTCAGGCCCAGAGTCAGCCCCACTGCCAAGGATCTTTCAAGGTGACAGGCAGATTTAGCTGAGTCCTTGCAAATGCAGCAGCACAGTAAATCCCTTGGTTTTACTTTAACAGGTACAAGCCTTAGAGAATTAAACTCTGCCTAACAGAGCAACTGGACCGAGCAGTGAAAACCTGCCCAGAGGAAAGAAGGAGAAGCGCCTGACACAGGGAGCCCCTCCTTGTGCCGCAGAGCAGGTCAGGGTCAGACATGAGCTTACACATGAATGTGCAGTTTCTTGGGTTCACATGGACACACAGAGACAAACACATAAATGGCATAGGCACACTCACACACTAGATACAAGATCCTTAAGTGAACCACCAGAAAAAGCCCAGAGTCTGTAAAGCCAGGAAGTCCAGACTAGCTGCCTCGCTTACACACAGAAAATCCTGTTTTTCTGACCTCGATATTACTTCTGTTTTCAGCTGTGCCCACTGGGCACCTTGCAAGAATTTCAGTAAGTATGTCAGGTATAGCTCCAGAGCAGAAGGTAAAGATATTTATAGTCCACCTGGAGTCTAGCCAATTCCTCCTCCTGCTTGCAAGTACCTAGGCAAGTACCTAGAAGTTCACACTGGTCAGGGTGGACCTGGTTTCTCCTGTTGTAGGCAGGGAGCCCCTCTGTGAGCCAGGCCTTCTTCAGGACTGAGCAATTCGGAGAACAACATTCTCAGGTCTAGCCCTGCTGCTTACAAATGGCAAGGTATTTTCAACACTGTTAATTTATAAAACCTAGGAGAACACTTTCTAAATTGATAAATTGTTGATGGCTTTCCAGGAAAGCAGTGGCTCCTTCTACGTTAAGCTATGTAGAGCAACAGAAGTAAGGTTCTCCTGCAGCCCCATATTCCTGCACTGGGAGATGGTTTCAGAGCCCTTTCATGTGTTCATGGATTCTCCTCATTGGCTACCAACGATGTAAGTTAATATTTTGGCTTATTTTATGTCTTCATCACCATATAGTTCTATTTTACATCTACTAAAACTAATATTTTTGTGGGAAGTTTCTCAGATAGACTGGAGTGCAGATTCTTAGATACCTACTTCCCTTTGACCTGAACTCACTCAAAACCCTGTTCCAAGCTGAAAACTCAGGGACTGCTTGCCTTCAGTGGCTTCTGAGGGTCACTGCACAAGACTGGAGTAAGGTAAAGCATGTCCTCAGAGCCTGGGGTTCAGAGTCAGGTGCAAGCATCGGTAAGAGTCCCAGAGCATGGCTATTGCCTCATCCTGTGTTCACCCCATTTTCCAAGGGCAGGCATCTACCATGTGGCAGTTGTTTCTAATGGTATTGACCACAAATATGTGCCTAAACAGCAACAGGTAACTGCTTATTAAGTGTACAGAGTGGGAACAGCATGGGCCTGTGGTGTAGTCAGAAGGCAGCCAGGTATCAGCCTTGCCCTCCTCGCCACAGTATCTTCCCAGAGCCACCACACCTCAGCCTACTCTGATGTCATGCTACTCCTGCAATCTACACTTAAAAAAGATGATGAGCTTCCAGGTTTACTTATGATCTCACAATTGACTGTAACTTAAAACTTGAGAGAAGGATTTTAATAATCATATCTAATGACTAGGTGTTGGAGCAGCTTCTGTTGTTCCAATTCACCCACAACTAACAGCTTCAAACTTTGAAATAAATATACAAACAACAGGTCAAAACTGGAGAGACATTCAAACCTAAGAAAGAACCAGCCTGGAGGCTTCCATACCATTCTGAATCCTCCTAAGCACACATCCCAGCCACAGCTGAGCAACCAGACAAGCCTACCAGAAAACTTTGGCCACTGGCTAGAAAGCCAGAAGACAAAGATTCAAGCAGCTAATAAAAAGAGAGCAGCAAATCTCAGGAAGGAACGAGCCAGAGACAGAAACCCCATATTCTCTGAGAAATCCTAACCACCAGTCAATTCCTGTAATTTCCTGTGAATATCAGTCACAATAAGAACAGACAGTACTTGGAATTTCAGTCCACACAAAGGTCAGTTGCCTGGTAAGACCAACACCTCAAAAATCAGAGGGACATAGTAGCACACAGTCTCTGCAGGGTATAAGTCACAACGTCTTAGACACAGTTGTAAATTACTAGACATATGAAGTTAGGAAAATAGGACCAGCCATAAACAACTGATGTGGCTCTCACAGTGATGCAGACACTGCAACTATCAAATAAGGACTTTAAAACAGCTTTATAAATAGTTAAAAAATCAGAGAAAACATAATTATTTTTCTAAAAAATGTCCAATCTGGGAATTGAAGTAGGACCTAGGTTAGCAATTTTTCTTTGAAAGAGAAGTAGTAATGCCACAAGATTTATGGGATATTCGGGTGATTAGCTCTGCAGAACACTGCTGTATTGTATGTAAACAAAAGGGCAAGGCTATGGAGAGTTGTTCTAACAAAACTTTGTTCAAAAGAAATAGGTGGCTGGTTCATTGAACACGGTTTCTTGACCCCTAAGATGTGTTATCAAAAACATTCATGGAAATTCTGGAGTTGAAGAATTCAATATCCAAAATAAAAATGTAGGCTGACTTCACAGCATAGAAATGGTGCAAGAGTGAGAAATTTGAAGGCCGGCCAGTAGAATGGCACAATCTGAGGTAAGAAGAAAAAACACACACATTCTTTTGTTAATTATGAAGATGCCATGATCTACAGTGCAATTTCAAAAGGACTAATGTGTGTGTATAGTTGGGGCTCTAGAATGAGGGGGAAAGTAAGCAATGAGAGAATTTTGGAAAAAAAAATAGTAGCAGAAAATGGTCCCAACTTAGTGGGAGACATTCTTAAGGAGTTGAGAAATTCTGCCAACTTCAAACAGAGTAATTTTTTTTAAAAAAAATTACACTCTATAGGACCATTAAATTCAAATAGTTAAAAACCAAAACTGAGAAAATCGTAAATACATGTAACTGTTTCATTTTGTTTTTATCCCATCAAAGGATAGGAAAGGAACATGGGTCAGTTGTACATCTGTGACCTCTCTTGTCTCAGAGATCATCTGTCTCAAGGGGCTGGTAGTTTTGACCGGGGCCCTGGAGCCTGACTGTTCAATGGGACCCCTCCACATTTCTTTTTAAAGATTTTATTTATTTATTATGTATACAACATTCTGTCTCCATGTATGCCTGCAGGCCAGAAGAGAGTGTCAGATCTTATTACAGATGGTTGTGAGCCACCACATGGTTGCTGGGAATTGAACTCAGGTCCTCTGGAAGAACAGTCAATGCTCTTAATCACTGAGCCATCTCTCCAGCCCTCCACATTTCTTTTAAATACACTTTTAAAATACCACGCTTTTGAAGCCGATGCCATGAATGGTGTTCTAACTGATCACAAACACATAGCGATTTTGTTTTCCCTTTGGTTTATTAACAACCACACAGTGCTGTGTGGAAGCTGCAGATGAGCAGGACAAAGTCCCTCACGCTACTTGTAGGAAAGGTCATTGCCAGCACATCCTGCAGTGGCTGGAACTCTGGCACAGGCACCCTCCACACAAGGTGCACCCACATCTCAATGATGTTGCAGAAATATCTTTTATACTTCCTGAAAACAATGGGCATTTCAGGAGAACTTGGGGATGGCTGGGATACTGACAGGCACACAGGTGTCATCTGAGGGTAGAGGCTGCACTCAGGAAGTCCCTTCCACTGTCTTGGTTTCTTCTCAAACATTTGAACAAATGGCTACCTGGGAGGGCCTCAGGAGCTGGACACATGGGATCTAAAATGGACTGGGTTTTGGCCCCCTGAGGTACCTATGATAGAGAAGTGGGGCTTTGACTTCTTAGGTGCTTCAATACGCCATGCACCCATCAAGGAGGTACCTGCTGTGAGGCTCTTCCCTCATCCCCATCATATCTGGCACTCCCTGAGCACATAGTCCTCCAGGAGATCCCTGTTATTTATCAAGATGAACTGAGATAAAACTGAGGGAAGCCTGGGCTCTCAGGCGGGAACTGTGGACAAGCCCTGGCTTTCTGAAGCAGATCCCTTGGGGGCCTCAGGCACCTGAACTCCAATCTTTAGTGCTGACCAGGTTGCATGTTTTAAATGTAGAGACTGAAAGGCAAGTGGAAAAGCAAAGCCAGCTCCTAGTAAACAATGATATATAGCCAGAATGACTTTTCCCCATGTCCCTTAAGCTCAGAGCAGAGCCCTCAGGGAGGTCCCTGTCTTCTTTTTCAAATAGACCTCCAAACCTGTCCCATCTGTGCCTACCAAGTCCTCACAAAGTCTGAGTTACCTGACCATCATCTCCCTAAGGGCAGAACTGACTCACAGGGTGCCTGGTATGGATCTTGGATAGAGAATATAGTCTTAGGTCCTTTTACACAGGTAGTAGTGTGAGGCTGAGTCCAGGCCTTCGAGTTTGGAAGGGAACCCACTGCCAGGCTGGAGATTAGGGGTAAGCAGTAGGCAAGGCACATCAACACTCGGTTGGTACAAAATGGTAACTGTGTACAGTGGCATAGAGATGTGGTAACTGAGCCCAGCTATGATGGCTACAACTAACATACATGAGGTTTGGAGGAGCAGAGTTCACAGCTAAGCCAACACAGGTGACCTGGCACCACCCAGGACTTCCCTAAATCATGAAAAGTGCCAGAAGCCAGGCAAGCCATGCCCACCTCCTTTTCATGACTTTGAGCTTGAAGAACAGAGTCGATCACATCATAGGAAGCCACTGTGAGAGGAATATGGGCCTGATAGAAGAGTGACCCCAAGGTCAAATTGATGTAAAATTCACTAAAGCAAAAGATTCTTGACGGGCAGGAGACACAGGTGGATTTTCTAAGAGCTACAAAGAGTTTACAAGCATAATCCCTGTGGGGAGAAGGTATGACTTTTGCTGACCTTCATACCTGCATGTGAAAAATTCCAGCAAAGCACTTTCTTTGTGGACGTTTTTTGTGCAAATAAACTTCATGGCAATGTCCTAAGGCTGTTGTTCATTGGTCCTGTGCCCATTCACATGGTCATGGTTACTACCACCTGGGAGCTCACAACTTGTCTCCAAAGCCAAGACTTTGTCACCATTCATTTCCTGGACTCAAAGCAAGAATGCATCAGGACTACTGAGATTTGCTGTTCATATAGCACAGGCAGATGATAAGTTGGAACTCTGAAAATTAAAAAAAAAAAGCCATAAAGCAGCCCAGAGGCACAGGCCCTCAGAGAGGGGGCAGGGTTTGGACACACTGGGCAATGGTATGTGAAAACGTTGATGTGTTAATGGAGGATTCATGCCAACAGCCCACCCTTCAGCTAGTTGTTCCCCTGAGACAGTTCAGAGCCCAGAGGGACCTCCTGAGGGCCCCCACTAACACTCCCGGGGCAAGGTGACCCTGCAAGGTACAAACAGCCCCTATCTGTGGAGCCAGAAGGGCACGGTCCCTGCACACCTGAGGGCTCTCTGTTCCCAGGACTTGCCTGTCCACTATCTAATAGGCAGTTTTATCTTTGGACTTTGTTTCCTGGTGTAAGATGACAATCTCATCTTTTCTGGATGTTGTGAGGATGAAAACTGGATCTCAAGAGAGCAGATGCATTACTTTATTTTTGAACCCAAAGAAAACAAAAGGGCAAAGGGCTTATCTGTTTCCAAGGTTTTTACATAGGCCTAAGAGAAGTAGGGGGCTCTCCACAAATACCACACTGACATACCCCTGTTCCATGTTCCAATGAGGTTTCATGCTCCCAGCACATGGTCCAGCCCAAGGACTTACTCGGAAAATCTCAGGGAATTGCAATAGATGCGTGGTCAAGCAGTAATGGGCTAGAGTGGGGAAACACTGGACACTAGCACACTGGGGAAAGGGGTGTGACTCTGAGAGCAGGTCCTGCAGATTTTGTGGGGAGGCAGAAAGCAAAAGAGAAGCAAGAGAAATGGGAGAGGGAGGGGAAAGAGACCTCTTACAAGTTAACAGCACAAGATCAGTAATTTAAAAAATCAGCCGAAGACCTGAAAGATGAAATTAAGAAATCCTACCAGAAAAAATAGAAGAGAATACATATATTGAAAAGCCATGCTTCTAGACTAAATAGCAGAAAATATATGACTCCATAAGGTGAGTAGATCTGCCCCCAAGATACTGTTATAAACAGAGTGGATACTACTTCATGGAGAGGATCCTTATACAGAGAATGCTGAGGAAGGCTTCCAAAGTCAGAAATCAACCGTGAAAGAAGCCACGCAGTGTCTCAAACTCCACACAGAAAAGCACTTACATCTGTACCTCTTTGTCCTCAGAATGGCCAGGTTATAACTCCTCAATGATCACCAGGTTGCTTCCTAGTCCTGGCCCTGTGGCCCTGGCCAAAAGGCTGAGGGAAAGCTGCAGAAGAAAATGCATTAAAGAGAGGGACCTTAATACAAAAGCATAAGATGCAAAGATGGCCCATGTCAATGGGGACAGTGTCAGGGGACCAAGCAAGGCTGGGCACGGAGACTCTGAATCTCTCAAGAAGAAAACAAGAGAGCCTCAGAGCTCAAGCAGCACAGCAACATTTGGTGTGTGCAAAAATTCCCTGACCAGCACATAGAAAATGATGACGTCAATAGTGCTGGCAAGATGAATCACAGGTAAAAGCACTCGCCACCAAGCCAAGTGACCTTAGTTTGATACTTGGGACCTATGTGGTAGACAGAGAGAACTAATTCCTGAAAGTTGTCCTCTGGCCATGAGCACATGCACATATAGGTGTGCACACACAAATATAACTATATCAATAACAAAAGAGGGCATAATAACTTCAGGCAAAACAGAAAACTACATGGTCAGTGGAGAAGCATTTGCTGTGGAGAATTTTACAGTTACAGTAACTACATCCC
This sequence comes from Ondatra zibethicus, assembly GCA_004026605.1. Lineage (NCBI taxonomy): Eukaryota > Metazoa > Chordata > Mammalia > Rodentia > Cricetidae > Ondatra > Ondatra zibethicus. The sequence continues at coordinate 98,147 of PVIU01004518.1, read as the reverse complement.
TGGAATGTAATGGAAGACAGCATACCCAAGAACATAGTGTGAGTTGGGAAGCAGGAGAGTATTCCAAGATCAACCTGGACAGGAGGACAGTTGAATATGACACTCTGTCCTCTGAGCTTACGTGGTCATCTTGGGAAGTAGTGATGAGGAAGGAGTGGCGAGGCTGCCTCTTTTCACACAAATCCTAGAACTGCTTGAATCTCGGTGCTGACAACCAAAAGAGGGAAAGATGATACAGGTCTCTGCTAGCTGATGAGAGCTTACAGGATGTAGTGTGTTTACCCAGTGACTCTGGGTCCTCTCCTACTCTGAGGACACATGCAGTACAATGAAGACCCAAGCAAGCAGCCATGGGTTGAAAGATCAGCAGCTTGATGAGACTCCAAAAGACACAAGGCAAGAGAAGCAAATAGGAGAGTATGGAAAGGCCTGGTGTTGGTAGTAGTGGGGTACAACGAGAGGTGTCATCTGTAGAGCATCCCACTGCCTCTGGTCACTACAGCACTCCAGGATTCCCCAGAGCTCTCACTGTCCCGGATCTGTGACCCCCATCTCCTGTTCCCTCAGATCTTGTGTATTTCTTGGCCAGATTCTCTTTCCCTATCTCTGTAAGGACCATCTCCTTATCGCATAGGCTCACATCATCATTCCTTCCCAGGAGAGATCATTCATTTGCTTACATGTGATATTTTGGCCACAATACATTTAATTATCTAACACACAGCCACAGCCAAATCCCTTAAGGCCTTGTTTGCTGATATCAAGAGTCTGTCAGAGATGATACAACTGTCTATGTATCAAGTCCAAAAAAAAATAAACAAAAGATTTCTGAAACTAATGTGTGACTGCAGCAAGGTGACAGAATGCAACACTCACACACAAAGTCACTACTCTACACACCAGCAAAAGAAGATGACAAAAGTTGAAACTTAAAACACTCTGCTATATATCTTAGCACAAAACTGAGGCATAAATCAACCTTGCAAGCAATGTCAAGATATGCATTACAAAAGCCATAAACTTTGATGGACTAAATCAGAAAACAATAAATTAGGATGTTACATGTTTGTGGATTAGAAGTCTGAATTTTGTCAAAATGCTGGTTCTTTCCACTTTGTTGCAGCAAGTTACTTTGTGAATTCAGACATCCTGGTCTACAGTTCATTTGGAGAGGCAGAAGCCCGGGAACAGATAGATGCTCAGTGCTAAAGGAAAACAAGTAAAACTGACACTACAGCTGCCCGAACTGTTGCAGTTAGGCTTTGGAACTGCCCCGGAGAGCAGACAGATCACTGCCAAAGACCGAGAGCGGGCAGAGAAGCATAGAAATTCAACAGAGAAAGTAAAACGCAAAATCTTACAATTTCTAGAAAGAAAATAACATGGGGGGAGTCTAGAATATCTCAAGTTAGTGATGACTCTTTCAATAAAACACTCAAAGCATGGTACATAAAAGAAAAAAATGGATAAGTTGTACTTCATTAAAATTTAAAACTTTGGAAAGCTAGGGAAGTCCTTAAAGAAGCACTTGCTGAGAATGCATGAAACCTTGAGTTCCAATCCCTTAGTACCCCCCAATTAAATTAATTAAAAACTTGGGAAAAATCTGTAACTGTTCACCTGACAAAAATTAATATCTATAACATATTTAAAAACACCAAAAGAACTTCTTAAAAGAAGAACAAGTGGCCAATAAATATTAACACAAAAAAGTTCAATATCCTTAACTATCCCATAAACACAATTAAAGTTACGTTGAGATTCCATCTTTCTCTGTTCAGAATGGTAATCAAAAAAACAAGCAATAAATACTTCAGAGGATGTCATGGAAAAGTAACCCTAATACACTGCTAGTGAGAATGTAAATTTGGCAGTCACAAAAATGTAGTACAGAAACAAATGAAGTTTCATAAAACCATAAAAAAAATTAAACAATATGAAGGAAAATAGATAGAAATGGAGACCATCATGTTAAACAAAACAAACAAGATGCAAAAAGACAAATAGGGAGTGTTTTCTCTAACGTGGTGTGATGGTTAATCTTGATTGTCTACTTAGTGGGATTTAGAATCTCCTAGGAGGCATACCTCTGGGTATGTCTGTGAGGGTCTTTCTAGAGAGGAAAGACTGGCCCCAAATGTGGGCAACACCTTTCCAAGGGCTGGAGAAAGTGGTTTGAGCACCAGCGTTCCTGGCTGTGGATGCAGTGTGACCAGCTGCCTTACACTGCCATTGCCGTGCCTTCCACACCGTGATAGAACGTACCTCCAAACTGTGAACCCATACGCCTTTCTTCAAGATGCTTTTATTTTGAGGCATTTTGTCACAGCAATGTGAAAACTAACTAATAAGTACATACAGATTCTCGAATTTTTATGACCTGTAAGTAAGGTCAGTAACAAGAAGATAAGCAGAAGACTTACCACCAGCAGTGGGAATAGAAAAGGGTTACAAGAGAGGGCAATTGGGGGTGGGTAAACCAAGTACATAAAATATATGTGTGAAACTGTCATAATAAAACTCATTATTTTGTACTATAAATTTATGTTAACTTTAAAGGGGAAGATAAATAAAACAGTTATCTAGAAATTTGAAAATTAAAAACATTTATTTTAAAGGGACAGGTTCTTACTACCCGCAGCTCAGACTGGCCTCAAACTCATCTTCTTCTTGCTTCAGGATTACTGTCATGTGCCACTGTTCCCAGCTAAAATTAAGCACTTTTGCCCTGCAAAAGACACTATTAAGAGAATTAAAAGGTAAGAGACTGGGGAAAATATCTGTAAAACACATATTTGATAAAGGCTTCTCTCCAAAAAACAAACAGAAATCTTTAAAATCAATAAGAAAACAAAGAACTCAATTAAAAGTGAGTCAAATATCAATTCAGAAACTTTATCAGAGATGCACAAATGTCAAATAAAGCAATGAAGAGAGATCCGTCCTGGCACAGGGAGAAGAAAGGTGTAAGAGCAGGGGTGGGAGAAGAGAAGCGGAGCTGTGAAATGCTAACCTTTGGACATGACATGGCCGCTGCCCTCAGGAACGTACAGCAGCTGTGGTCATGAGAGACCTGTCAGCAACCCAGCTGCACAGGACAGGGCTCACGAGGCTCTGTCTACTAACTGGGAAACACCTGGAAACTGATGGCTGCTGGGGGGAGGGGAGTCATGTTTCTTCAAAGGTATGGCCACTGGTAGATGGCCATGCTCTGATGGATGGACTACATCCATGTGATTGCAGGTGGCACTGTCTGGACTTAGTGACTTATAAAAATTTAAATAAGAAAGGGAAATAAAGGTGGGAAGGGAAGCATTAGGGACATTGAGGAAATGGGAGATTTGGGTTGAATACAATCAAGACACACTCTAGACATGTGAGACTGTCAGAGGATAAAAATTTCTATAAAAAAGAGAAAGATCTTCTACATTACTTTGTCTGCACAAAGCTATAGCTGTCACCCCAGCCATTTACTGTGATTCCACCGTATTAATAGAGCCTCAGATTTTGATAATTTTAGAGAAAATGAAAAATCTAACTTTTATCTGTAAAGTAATGGGGGAAAGTGTTGGTGCCCAGGAGGTTTTCCCTGCAATCAAACGGAAGAGCAAAACTACATAGAGTACAACCCACTGGAATGCAAAGGCTGGAAGACTAAATTCCAAGGCAACAGGCAAGTCAGGGGTCATGTAGTAGGGTCCTCCTCAGACTTCTAGGTCAAAAGAAGGCATATGTATATTGGGTGCCCTGGTGTGTATAGCATGTATCTATAGGGAATGAAGACATATGTATGTTGGGTGCCCTGGTGTGTCTGGCATGTATCCATAGGGAATGAGTTGTATGATATGGGCAGAGGGAAGCACTGTCCCAAGAAACCAGCTGCTAGTGTCTCTGATAAACACAAATCCAGGATTACCTTCTATATTTGTACCATCCCCCAGTTCCTCTCACTTTGTTGTCTTTATATTTTCAGAAAAGGGAAACCTTTCTGGGGTTGAAGATGCTGCATACATGGATGTGGAAATCACATGGGTCACCTCCAATTAGATGTCCTTCACTGCCTCCATTCTGTAACAGGGCCCAGGCTCCCCTGGATACATAGCAGCCTCTCTGAGGATACAGGGCATGGCAGGAACAGAGAGATTAGGTGAGCAGTGAGGCCCAGGGTCAGCTGCCATATGCACGGATCAGGCATGCTGTCTGATCACTTAGCCAGCCCAGCAAGACCTGACCATAAAGCCTTTCACCCACCCCCAGCACCCACTGATGCCATGATTGTCACTGTGACTGCAGTGTGCTCTCTAGAACACACATATTTTCCTTCACTGCAACCCATTTCTTTCTATGGCTCGTACCTTCCCATGCATGTGTGTTACATTCTGCCAGATGCCACTCCCACAGCAGCCACAAATGCATCTCCACAGTGCTCATGTGTGTTCATTCTAAGAAATCTGGGCATAAGGGCCACCCTAGCAACTCTAGCGGGAGAGACAATGACCACAGGCCAGGTTTCTTGAGTAGTTGATCCCATTACTTTCCCTGTGATGATGGTGATGGTACCAACTTGTACTCATCCTTGTTCCTAGGAGGCTGTGAATTCATTTTCTAAAATTTTTCATACAATATATTTTTATCATATTCTTTACCTTCCCCCCAACTTCTCTAAGGTCCTCCCTACCACCCAACTTTATGTTTTTTCTCTCAAAAAAATATCAACCAAACAACAATAACAAAAATATGGTGTCCATTTGCATTAGCCAATTATTCCTGACCATGATGCCTGCCCTGGAGTAGAGTTGATATAACCAGGATCACTCCACTGAAGAAAACTAATATTCCCCCAGGCATCAATTGCAAACAGCTTCTTGGTTAGGCTGGGACTCTGTGCTCACTTCCCATTCTCCATGCTGAGGTCTGAACTTGTGCATTGTGTCACAGTCTCAGTAAACTTAAATGTACATCAACCCTGTTGTGTTTGGAAAACGCTGTTTCCTTGGAGTCACCCACCACCTCTGCATCCTCGTCTGCATAAATCCTTGAACCCTGAGGGTAATATGATAAAGACATCCCATTTAGGGCTGAATGCTCCAAAATAAGACTGTAAATTCTTAAACAACTCACAAGTGGAGTCTACGAAATGGTTCCATGGGTAAAAGCGCTTGATGTATAAGCCTGATGATTTGAGTTTGATCCCTGGCGCACACAAAGAAAGGGAACTGACTCCTGAAAGTTGTGCTCCCATCTCCACACATGCACTGTGGCATGGGCACATACCCCCAGACACTGAACACACAAAAACATATGAACACACACACAATTTAAACTAAAAATATTAACTTTCCTATAGTTGGGATCAGGATCCCACAGTGTGGGTTTGGATTATAAACAGCCAAACACAGCTTTGTGGCTCTCACAGGCCACCCTGTTGGCAAAAGCTCCATTTGTTCGCAGACCCTTCCTCTGATAGAACACCTGGGGCTAGTCTGTCCTCACAGTGAGCACTCCAGATAGTGAATGACCCCAGCCCCAGCAACAGTACATTGTGTGGGAGGTACTGTGTCCTCAGGAATAGACTGCTCTCAAAGCTCATCTGTTCTTTGTGAATACCTACATTCACCTTCAAATCTCAAGAAACAGAAATAAAAACTGAAAGTTGGGCTGGTAAGATAGCTCAGCAAATAAGCCTGCTACCAAGCCTGAGAACCTGAGTTCTATTCTGGAGACTCAAATAATGGAAGGAGAGAACTCCTAAAAGTTGTTCTCTGACTTCCACACCCATGCACACACACACACACACACACACACACACTTACTTTATAAAGAATGAAATACTTTTTGCTGCATTTATTTGTTCATTTCATATGTGAGCGAGTGTGTGTAAGAGAAGGGGGAGAGGGAGGGAGAGGAAGAGAAAGAGAAAGGGAGGGAGGGAGAGAGGGAAGCAGGGAGGGAGGGAGGAAGGGCTCATTTCTTACCATCTCTCCATAGAGAGATGCAGGTGCTGGCTCATGTCCTGTGAAAAGCCTAAGGCATTAGGGAGATAGGAGCTTGTCCCTGTACAGACAGTTGAACCAGGCTGCCATGAGTGTTTATCAGATGCTGTGAAATATACAGGCAGGAACCAGGAGTGTCCAAATCCAGGGGTGGGAGGCACTTCATTGACATCTGTGTTTCCAGGGACCCTGAATGCACAGTGCCTCCTTGGAGAATATGCCATCCATCTTCATTTGTCCCTCCCTGAAGTCCTGGAACTCTACTCCAAGCCCAAAGTCCTCTCAGGATTTCTAATTTTAGAGGCTGAAGTCACCTCCATGGACTGACCTGAATGGGGAACACTGGTCTCCTAGATGAGATGAAGAAGTGGGCCCCAGAGATGGCACTACCTGGGCAAAGCATGCTTACACACTCCTTCGACAGAGTCTAGGTGTGGGGACAAAAACATGAGCAGTATGAATATGCACAATCACCCACACTTACATACACACTGGTGGTTGTGTGTACACCCACATGCTCAGCATAATCAGTAATGAGTCTGTGCTGTTTGCACACACAGGCACACTTCCTAAGAGGCTTACGGACTCCTGGATCCACATCTCACTAGTTAGCTTATACCCTCCCTCCCCACTTCTTCCAGTCTTCCTTGTTAGACTGAGATGAGCCACACTGCTTCCACTCTACAGCAGAGCTCCCACATTCCAGGGTCCTCACTTTCAAAGGAGAAATTGTGTTTGCTTCCCTGTATCATTGTATCCTGGGTGGCTGCCCCAAAGTTGGAGGCTCAGGGAGGCCCAGAGAGAGCTAGGTAAAAGGCCTAGCTGATGCTAACTTCTATTGGCTCACATTGAGGGACACAAAGCAGCCCCAGAACAGCAGGAGAGCTGCTATGGATCCCCTGAACAAGCCTGGGCCAAATCTAACACAAAGCCTTCAGCAATTAGTGATTTTCTACTCATTTTCTTCAAAAAGTTCCTAAAAACAGGCCTTTTAATGTTCCCATTTTGCCTTGCAAGAAACTCTTTCCTAGCAGAGAATACAAAACTAACTGGACTTTGGCACATCAACTCAGCAGGTGGTAAATCCTGCAGGTTTCCCAACTTGCCCAGGAGTGGAGAGAGGACCAGGCCACTTCATCTCACTGGATACTTCCCTATTCAGGGACAGCTTAAAAATCTGACCTGGAAATGATGCTGGTTTTGTTCTCATCTAGAGAGAGCTCCCAGAGCTGGATTGCTAGCCCTACACAAAGCCTTCAGGATATATGTCTAGGGAAGTGAATGTGGCACTTCCCAGGAGCTGGGTGTTCTTCAGGGGGCCCCAGGCAAAGTCCACACCCTTTACCCAACCATGAGCTCCTCCATCTGTCCCTGACCACACCTCCTCCAATCAACAACGCAGCCCCAGTGATCCTGGTCCTGATAGTCTCAGAGTTTGCCCCCCTTCTCTCTCCCCACTTCTTGGGTCTCTAGGGCTTTAACTTGTCCAGTCCCTTTACTCTGAAGCTTACTGTGTCCAAGATGACGACTCCCTCTGCATTTCTAGCAGCCTCCAACCCCTCAGTCTGAACTCTGTCCCCTGTAACTAGCAGTCTGAGGGCTCTCCTTCAGACAGAAGATCCTTCTTAAAGAAATGACACTCAGTGGAAGAAGTGGACAAGAGGAACAACCATCTAGAAGCAAAAGCCAATGTACACAAGCCTGACAGACCTCACCTGTCCAGATGCTAGATTGACACTCAGGTGTGACACCCACACTACTCTAAGCTTATGGGAGCAACCTTTGCCTGCCACGCCTGAAAACGTGTTGTCACCAGGGATGCCATGCGCAGGAAATTGGGTGGAAGTTTGGGGAAGAATGTGACTAAGGACTTAGGAATCTCTTCCTTGACTCAGGACCAATCCATATCCATGGCTAGAGGTCTGAGAAGAGTAAAGCCTAGAGAAGGGAGATGAGAGGAGAGAGAATTTAGGGGGCATGAGGGGCAGAAGGGTAGGGTGCGGCTCCAGCTGGAAGCTGGCCCTTCTTACCTCCTCATGGCAGAGAGGTACCCAGGAAAGTGGACAGGAACTCCCAGCTGCCCACATTGATCAGAGAAGCCACACCCACCTCAACAGATTCTAGAGAAACCCCTCACCCACATGAGTTCTGTGCTATAGTCTACACCTAGACTGTCTCCCACTGTCTCTGCCTTGATGACATGGGCCTCACATTATTCTCTTCTGATCTGAGAGGCTCGTGTTTCCTTACTGATGGTACTCAGCTGGGATTTATCACTATTACTGCCTGGAAGGCCTGGGAGATATCATTTCTGTCCCTACAATCACCTCCTCCCATTCTTTCCCATCTTCTTCATCAACCCCTAGTTCCCTCTCTGGCTTTAAGCAGAGGCAGCTCTGCTCCCAGCATAGTAAAAGAACCCAAAAGCTGTATGCTGATAACCCTGCTATAGCCTTTTCCTCCCAGTAAGTCTGAAGCCCAGAAGAAGTTCTGATTGCTCTCCCCACAGCCACTTTGGTCTTGTATTCTGTCTTGTAACCAAAACAGTGGTCTGAGAGGCCAGTCATGACTGAGGCCCACCCTCTACACAACTTCAGCAAGGACCAAAGTCCTCTAAGGCCTGCAGGTAAAGTGGTTCTGTCTTCCCCTAGCATTGCATTGGTCTTTTCCCAGATTCTTTTCAGTCTCTCTTCATCCTTTCCACAAGCTCCCACTAGCCCCTCCTTATAGTCTCCCTTCAATCTCTCCACCAACTCCCTTGGTATCCCTTCAGACTTCTGACTCTGCTTTCTCCTACTCCCTTTTATTCCATAGCCACCCTACTTCTCTCTTTTCTCTCCTCCTGAAGTACAACTTCCTACTGTGTGCTCCTGAAGCTGCCTGAGTCCACCCTAGGTGGAGTCTGACAGCTACTGCTGCCTGTGCCCTGACATGGGCCTTTGTAGCATAGCACCAGCCCAGGTGCTTGAATCCAAACATTGTGGTCATAGGTGGGGATTCCCAAATGGAAGTATGTGGACAGAGAAGGGAGCACCTCAACTACTTAGGGTGGGCTCTGGAATTCTACCACAGACAATACTCCTCTTCCCCAACCCCGGACACAAGCAAACACAAATAAAAAATAAAATAAATATAAAACTATCCTAAAAATGAAATACCTGCTGCCTGGCCCCTTCTCAGTCTGCCACCCCTGTGCTATACACAAGCACCTTGGCCTCCCTCAGTCACCAACCACAATAATCACGCTACCTGTGTTCTAGGGTCCATGTCTTACTCCTGAGCTAGGTCAAAACCAGCTGGAAGAATTATAACCTCCTAACCTTACAAGGCTGGGCTAAGAGTTAGAAACAATCAGAAGAAAACATGAATCCTATCAGCATAAGACCTTCCCATCCTCTCCTGGAAAGCAGTTCCAGTACAATCTGAGGGTGAAGCAGTGTGGACAGAGCTAAACATTTAAAATACGTGGGACTTAACCAGGAAGAGCCATGTCCTTGTCTGGGAGCTGTGGAGGAGTTAGCTATACTATCCAAATTCACACAAGTATCAGCTATGTGCCTATGTTGAGGACAGAGCTATGTGTGAGGAGGATGTGATGGGGCTTTTGAGGTTGGTTGCACAGGGAAGGCATCTGGAAGGTTTCTGAAGAACAGGTCAAAGTCAGCAGGGATCTGAATAAATCCAGAGTTCACAAGCCGAGGGAAGGGTTCTAAGGCAAGAGTTAGGCATGGGAGTCACTGCCACCAAGAGGTTGGTTCTTAAAGCCAGGCAGAGTAGAGTTGAATCTGCAGAGTGTTTCTCTCAGCTTCTCTCCCTCTTGCTTCTGTAATAGAACTTAAGGGTGGACAATAGGTGCCTGGTAGGGTCTGATTAGAGTAAATCCACTCCAAGAGCTAGTACTGGTGAATATTTGCTGCAACTGCCTATTTCTGGGATAGAAAGGGATGGAACTTGGGGCAGAGGCTTTAGCCCTTAGAGGAGAGGGTCTTGTGGACCGACGGAGTCTTAAAAGTGTGGAGATGTCTGCTACCTGGAGTGCAGCTCTATCTGAGGAACCTCCATGGTAAAACCCCAGTGCCATATTCTTGACTGAACTTGCTGGTGACTTGCAGTACAGGGAAGGGAGTGGGCCAGCAAGGCCCACAGCTGCAGGTTTAAGCAGGGAAGGGTGAAGCAGCAGAATTGGTGGAGGTACTGGGAAAGATCAGCGAGAGCCACTCAGCCACCAGGAGGCCTTGGAGATCTGGGAAGGGCCAACTCTGTAAGTTCTAGAAGTCAGGAGTGAGGAAAAATTGAATGACAGGGAACACCTGGGCCCACTAGACTACTTAAGACAGAGCTGTCCTTCTGCAGAGCTGACTGTCCACTAGTGATCCTCTTAATGGTGGCCAGTCCTTTGGGGACAAGTTCAAGTCCCCTAGAGGCCTGCAGAGCTATAGCCCTTAGGGATCAGGCTGCCCCTTGCAGAGAAACCTGGCTGCTGCTGAGCTGAGATACTAAGCTCCAAATCTATACTCCAGGGGTACAGAGATAACACAGAAAGTACACACATACTGGGATGCTGCAGCCCACGGAGAAACAGGTGAGCTTGTTGAAAGGGCCTCCTGGGGACCTCCCTGGCCTTTCCTGGACAGTCTGTATGAAAAAGTCATTACTGTCTAGTCACAGTAACAGACAGCACAGACCTTACTGAAAAACTCAGTCAGACAGTGTATATAAGGACAACCAAGTGTTAGATCCACAGGTTAAATAGGAAGAGGAGGCAGCAAGAAGTACTGAAAGAAGAAGACGAAGATGAAGAAGAGGAGGAGGAAGAAGAAACAGCCACCTTCACTAACTAGGTGCTCTGAATCCGAGCTCTCTAAAATGTTCTCTCTATAGCTCACCCCTCCTTTGTACTGCTAAAGAGGAACGTTTCTCCCGAGTCGTTGGAGGGCCTTTTCTGCCTCTTCTATTCCAGAACCCCAAAGGAAGCTGGCAGGCTAGGATCTCTGCATCTGTTCTTGCTCTCCTCACACAGGGGTCTAGTAAACTCCACAGAGACCACATCCTCACTACCTCCAGAAAGATACTGAAGCTTTGATCCTCCTAAAATTTTTAAGAGGTCTGACCTTCCTCTCTCCTTGCCACAAACTTCTTCAATCCCACTTCCCAGATTCACTGAGTCAGCTGAGAGAGGAGCACCATCCTCCTCTCCAGACAAGGGGTCATGAGTTTCCCTGGATTTAATCAAAAGTTATTTATTGAAACCCTGTCTTGAACAACAACAACAACAAAAAGCTTGCTTGCTTATTTATTTATTTATTTATTTATTTATTTATTATTTATTTATTTATTTATTTATTTTTACTGTCTGGAATGAGACTTCATGCCGGTGCCACTTACACTCAGTACAATACCAAGCCCCAAGGTACCCAGTAGGGCAGCTATAGAGAAAGATTTGGGCAGAACAGTCGCTATGAGCCTGTGACTGTGGACAACACCTGCCCTGTAGGACCAGAGTATGATGCCTTCGGGTGTGCTTCTCCAACCAACACCGGCACCAACTCTCCCTGGATGTGCCTCTTCCTCAGAAAGGAATAAATTCTAGGGCAAAGACAGGTGGTATAGACTCTAAGGGCATGACTAAGACTCAGCCATGGGATACCATGATCCATAAAACCCGGGGCCGCTTACCGATTTTGGCCAAACTGGCCACGAGGATCCAAAGCGCGATGATGTATGGATCCTGGACGTGGTGCCATTTGAAGGTGACCACCTGGAAGCTCTCATCTGCGCTGGGTTCCCCCTCAGAGGCCCTCGCCCCTCGCAGGCTGGTCAGTGTCAGCGCCAGCGCCAGTGCCAGCAGCGGCTTCCAGCCTGGTCCCAGAGCCGGATGCCACATTGCGGCTGCTCAGCTTTGGGAGCCAACACGCATACCGTGGTGAGTCCCTGCCTTCTCTGTCCCAGCGCTCAGCGCGATCCGGGCGCTGGCAACAGTCAGGTCCCCGGACAGCCGGGGTGGCCTTTAATCCCGCGGCCCCCTCCCGCGCCAGGGCGGGGCTTTCCCGCCCCCGCTGCGCACACGTGAACGCAAACAGTTCAGCCTTAGAGGCACTCTCGCCGGCCAGGTTCACACCCACCTAGTCGCTTGGGCCGCTGCCTGGAAATCTGGGCTCTCACGGTGCTGCGTACTCCTGAGCTAGTAGCCAGGACCTGTGGATTTCGAGGTCCTCGAGGTCGCTAGCCCCCAAGGTCGAGCAGCGCCCAGCCCGCTGACAACTGCTTCCCTCCGGGCGGAGTGCAGCGAGAGGCCAGACAGGTCACTGCCGACTCTACCTGATAAATGGGACCTTCTTCTCCTACCTTGACCCCCTCAGCAGCTGGATGATTTCCCTAGTTTCGCGGTTAGCTACACTCTATTATATACACACAGCGATGCCCCTCTTTCTTCATTGAGCACTTGGAGTCCTTGGGTAGCACATCATGCCATCTAAGTAAACTTGAGGCACTATAGAAAGACAGAGAAAATGAAGGAGACACAGGATAGGAAAGGGATTTCTCATTCTAGAGTATCCTCAAGCTTCAAGAATTCCATCACAATTTAAAATTGCTGTGAACTTTGCATACACAGAGACAATATTCCTTTTATATGGAGATATTTAAGAAAATAATGTTAAAATGGCAGTGACTCATGTGTAATGCCTAATTAAACATATATGACTTTAGTCCCTTCCCCAGATATGAACCTGAAGTTTTCTGGGAATCTCACAATACGATTATAGACTTTGTTTACAGAGAAAAAAATAGAAGAATAAATTGTCATAGTCAGTGTGGTACTGCATGGCTGTAATATCAGCATTCAGGAGGCGGAAGAAGTAGTTCAAGCCTTGACTATGTAGCAAATTTAAGGCCAGTTTGGGATACATGAGACACTGACCCAAACAAACAACAAATAGCCATGTCTTACCCCCTGCACAACCCTTGAGAGCCACGGTTTTACTTTTTCAACTGTAACCCTATTTAGTGCACATTAGAACCCTCCCTACAATCTAATTTAGGAAAAAAAAATCTTAGCAACCCTTCAAGATATAACTTCAGAACTCACCACCAAAATTTTATACATGGCTACTGTAAAAACACTCTCAAAGTGACTCCTGAGAAGTCCATACCCATATGCATACACTGCCATATATACATATACTGTCCTTTTCTCTACAATCCTCTTTCTGTGAACCCCTAAATTTGTTACAATCTTTTAAAAACTTTAACTTTGCTTCACACTAACTTTCTCTAAAATTCTTTCTGTGTCACAATCAAGAAGCCCAACTTCACATGAGTAGAGTTCTCAGGCTACAGATACTGGGCCTCCAACCGTTGTTGCCAACCAATTTACACTGTAACACAATCCAGTGCTTATCAACATCTAAATCCTGCGTACTGTGGCCTGGGAGTCTGCCCCTCCATGACCGCAGTCTTTACCGTGGCCTGTGACCACAGGGCACACTCCCGTTTTCCCTGTGTGCTTTCTGCTCATGGGTGTTAGAATCCCTCCTTGATAAGGGTTGCAACCTAGGTATTCACTTATGTATCTTAGCTCCCCATGAGAGCTGACTTTCCAAATCCGTTCTGCCCTCCAAAGCCTACCCTTCCTCCACAGTCCCTGGCAGCTCCTTTTCCAACCACATTCAAGCCTTGGAAGCCCTTGGCTAGACACCCTTCAGAATCTTCAGAGGTCCTTTAGGACCTCCTATTGGAATACCTAACCCAGAGGATAGGTCCAGTTCTCCCTGGATTCAATCTATCCTCAGACCATCATACCTTGCTGATGCCCCCTCCCCTACTTGCCCAGGTAGGTAACACCCTTCTCCGAGGCTCTAGACGTTCCTCCCCGTGCTCACTACCTGGGCTCCCTGAGGTCTTGCTCTAGTGTCTAGTGTTTTGATACTGGGCTCCTGACTTCCTGCCAGCTCTGCTCCTCAGCTCTGCTCCTTATATCTATGGGCTGTCTGTCCTCTCTGTGAAATGTCTACTTCATAAGTGAAGGGCTGCAGCAGTGGTATGGTTGATTCCCAGGACTTGGAATAGTGTCTGGTCTACAGCAGCATGTATGGAATACTGAGTGAGTGAGTGGGAGACTGACTAGACAAGTGATTGGTGTTTGGACCCAGGACAGGCAGGGCTACCTTTTAGCATCTAAGCACACAGGTCAGGGCTTCCAGAAGGGAAGTACTGGGCTGAGTGACTTTAGCTTCTGTCTCCATGTGTAATGCTGATGGGTGTTGGCTTGCATGACAGGATGGAAAGGTTGAGTGGTAGGTGATGAGTGTTGGGGCAGAGGCTGGGTAGTTGGACTGGACCAATCACAGGGCCTGGAATAGAACGGGACATCACAACTTTGTAATTGGTCACCAGGCTTGCAATCTTGGTGCTTGCTTGGGCATCTTGTATGGTGAGTTTCTGGAACTGCTCCTAGTTCATATGGTCAAACGGAACCTGCTGCTCCCAGTCACATTCCCAGCCTCCTGTCCCAGAGAAAAGCTAGAAGTTCAGATGTTCCTGGATAAAGTCTAAGGTGGAGCATACTTCCTGGATGCTGTCCTTGTATTACACCGGAAAGCCCGATCCCATGGCAATAGTGTGTCCATGATGTCCAATTGCCCCCAAGGATTTTATCTATACCTGCCTACCCTGTTAGCCTGCAGCCAAAAGTCCACACAATTCAAACAGAAAACTGAATGGCATTACAATGCATGTATGAGAACTCAAGATGAACACTGGTTCCATCCTTGACAATAGTGTGATGTGTCACTTACACTACAAGCCATCTAAGAAAGAGGAAAGGGCATCTAATGGAGGGAGAGAAAACAAGGAGCCCCTGCAATGTCATAGATAAGAGCAAGGTACCCTCATAATCCACTACTCATTGCTCAGGTGAGCTTGGCTATATGGCAGGGCTTGGGGACACTGAGGAATGAATGTACATATGCCTCAGGCTTGTTAGAAGCCTCCAGCAATGAGTGTTCCCACACTCTGGTGACTGAGAAGAGTGAGGCAGTGGTCGTGGACAGCAGCCATGGCAAAAACTGTCATGATAGATATATGCTCATCATCAGTGGGCTGTGGTCAGGGTTCAGGCAGCTCTCATGGCCTGATTTTCTTCTGCAAGGCTGTGGCTTTAGAAAGCCTAAGCCATCCCACAAGCACCCACATTTGGAAACCTGTATGAACAGTGGCACCTGTGGTTATTTTATAGCTGCTAATTTCCTCCTCCCTCAGATTGGCACATGCAGCCTTCTTGAGGCCTAGACCTTCTGGAACTCTTAGGCATTTTCCTGTACAGGCCTAGAGGACCCATGATTAAACTGGGGCTCAAAGATATTGAAAAGCAATCCAAGAAGGACTAATAAACCCACAAGTACCTGAGCCTCAAAACTAAGGAAATAAAAGTGGGCATCATCTCGTTTGACATATTAACTTCTGATTATGAAGTTCATCTGCATGGTTTGTGAAAACTTGTGCATAAAGCAACTATTATTGCAAATCTTCTTGTTTGTTGACAATACATGAAAGACAAAACATTACTTTTCAGTCTAAATTCAAGAGGTTTGAGAACCTTTTACACACTGCCTACAGGTTACCACCTTGGGAGTAGAAGAAGCTTAGAGGAAGAAGGGTTCATTACAGAGCTGCCCTGGCCTGTATTGAAAGTATCCTCTAGGTGCCAAGGACTTAGAGTTAGAAGAGGTCCACCTGGGAGCTCTTCCAGGAACCAAAACCCAAGTCGCCACTCAAGGTAGAGTTATTGTTACTTTTTATTTATTTATTTTGGTTGCTAGTATACAATTGCAAATTGCATTTCTTATAAACAAATGAGCATCATGCCTTTGGGTCTGCCTATTAGTGCATTTGACACTCCCTGCTCAACACTGGATCTTTGTCCAGTCTGGAACTTGCAGGAGAGTCGCTCTGAGCAGTTGGCCTGTGTCAGATAGGCCTGGAGTGGACAGGCTGCTGTCACAGGGGTGTGCTGTGGCTCTGGACCCTTGGAAACTTTGGAGCCGATCAGGCTAGCCACGTCAGAGGCTAACCCAGCAGCAGAGCCGCTACAGGACAATAGGGTGATTGTTGTGTTGCCAGTTCCATGTGGCTCTTGGTGCAGGGAACTGAGGGTAGAGGCTGCATTGCATTCCGAAGTAGGGGTTAGAGGCAGTAGGCTGCCAGGGTCTCAGGATCACCGCTTCCACAGCTCCTAGCCCTGCACCGCTCTTCCTGTCACCTGTTGTCATCCGCCTACTCCCACTCCATGAGGCCGAATGTTTCCTAAGAAGTTGCCTAGTTCTTGATCATCTCTATGGTGTTTTCAGCTCTCTTCCTTGCTAGATTTGATTTCCAGAGAGTCTGTGCCACATTTAGTGCCCCAGTACAAGGGCCATCATCGTGTCTCCCTCTTTTTTATGGCCTCTGGGGTAGGCCCCACCTGTCTTGTCCGCTATTGGGAGAGAGCCCCACAGATCTTGTACAAGCCGTGTAGTGCAGCCAAAGTATCGCATGGGCCTGGGACCCATTCCCAACCTGACCTCAAGTGGCAGGGTGCCCAATTGCCCCCAGGCTAACCACTGTGGCAAAGGACAAGGCTTAAAATATTTTGCAGACTGGACTGGAACACAAAGTCACCAAATTGTATTCAGCAGATGAAAACCTCAACAAGCTGTGGCCAAGCTAGGCAGGCAGACAGGACAGCTTGCAAATTAGAAAAAAAAATTCCTCTAACCTGACAACTGGAAGATGAACTGGTGACTCCACGCATCAGAGGAAGCATGAGAACAGGGGATATAGTAGGTACCTCCAGCCCTCTACGCATCCTGGTGTCTCAGTTGAATCTCCTGTTCTGAAAACTGTTCTTTGAGAAGAAGGAAGGGAATAAACCAAATTCCAAAGAACTCACAGGCAAATCACCATCGTGCAGGCACAACTTTCACCAATGAGGACCCAATACACTACAGTGGGGTTGTAGGTTATATGGCCTATTGACCTCACCGTAGGCTTAGTTGGTATGGGCACACTGTGATGTTTGCAGAAGGCTAAACGTCAGAGGACTGGTTCTCCTCTCTGCACTGCTGTGTTCTGGGTCCCGAGGACCCTCAGGATCTTTGGAGTATGTCCAACCAGATTCAGGCTAATCTTCCAGGGTAGTCTTGTGCATCTGCTTCATTACAGAAATCATGATCTTGATTCTTTTCTTATGTTTCCCTGGGAGAGAAGATGCATGTCACTAACCACACTGAAGACAAGGCAGCCCTTTTAACTGTGACCTTGACTGAGACTCCAGAACTATCTCATGGTCTTCAGGGCCCCTAGAAGCACCTACAACCAAGTATAGATGGTGGGAGCAGACTGAAAACAATCAGCCCTGGTGTCTCAGGGGAAGGGTAGCACAAAATGCTCCACCTCTCTGCATTCCTATGCCACTCTGTATAATAAGGAGTCTTTGACTGCAAAGTCTTCCTGGGGTTTACTGTTGGACACCAGTCTGTGTGTGATGTTGCATGCTTAGTCTACTGTCTCAGTTGTTCTCAGACAGCCTACCAGTTTCAGAGGCCCAGCACTTGATCACTATTACAAGCCAAGCCTCTCCCCTCTGGATGGAGCAGCCATACAACCAATCTTAGTGTGATTCTTTTGTGCAGCTCTAACCCTTCTGAAGAATATCTGAGACTTTGGTTCCTCTTTGGACTTATATTTTGAATCAGAAAGGGGGGGCAGTCCCCAGATACTTCTGAACAGAAGCCTGGTGCTCTGGACCTACCTAGGCCCAGATCTTACCTGTCTTGAACAAGATCTGATTCTATCCACCAGCTTTAGTTGTTCTGTGTTCCTGTGTTTCACACGTGTGAATAGCAACAAGTAAATCAAGAGGCCTTCTCTGCATTTATACTCTACCCCTTGATGATGTCTGACAACATAGTCATGAGCACAGAAGGCAGTGCCAGCCCAGCTCCTGTACTTCAGACCTCCAGGAGTGGGAACGACACGCAGCTCCCCTATCAGGGAGAAGGCTCCAGAGACGGGAACAACCCAGAGTGCTGGAAAATGGCCAAGTCCCCTTGGGCCTGAAAAGTGCAGCTGTTTCATCTGTCAAGGGCCCCTGCCTTGTCTAGAGATCAATGGTCTTAAGCCTTGAGAAGCTGGATGACAATAGGCCCAACAGAGAAGGGTTCCTGGACTTTGTCTATGTCTGATATGGTGTGTGCTAAAGGATTTAGGGTGGCACTGCCTTAGGAGCAGTGTGCAGATGCAGCAATCCCATCCTCTGGGCCCAGCAAGGACCTCTAGATGTTGGGATGAGTGCTATTCATAACAAATATTTATGCAGCTTTGTTTGCAAGATCACTCCTGATAGCCTTTCTTAAGAATGCAGGGGGATTTCCCTGATGAATGGTACTTTTGTTCATAGGAACAAGTCCAGAGATCCCAGTAGTATGCTGTAAAAATGGTCATGCATTTGTCACCAGTGGCATTCTTAAGTGAAACAGAGGCTAAAGTCTGTCAGCAGGCTTCCACATCACAGTGTGTTGCAAACCACAGGGAACCAGGAGTTTAAGTGATCCCCCAGTTAGACCACTGCTCTTGATACCAGGGCAACTTGTTGGGATAATAAAAGTATCCTCTGAAAGGTGAGAAGTGGCCACCCCAGGAGCAGGGTGATTCCACTTCTCCATCAGAAACTCAGGCAGTGGGGATGCAGCCCCTGCCATGCCACTTTCACCTCCTCTGTTTTGCTTTCAACATATGCTGATCTGGATTGGTGGGAAACACAGCAGGTCAATGAACCAGGTGGTTGCCCACCAAGCCCAGAGCAGAGTAGGAAGGAATCTAGCCACACTCCTGGCTTGGAGGGCCTCTTTGAATACTGGGAAAGGGATTAGGGACTTTTACTAACAGAGTTTCTGATCCAGATCTGCACTCCAAAGACCTAGGAGAGGACAGCAGACAAAGGGCCTCAGGGAAAATCCCAGGCCTTATGCTTCTGGCCACTACTGTCAAGGGTTCTGTGCACATGGAAGAGAAAAGGCATCACCTAAACCAAAGGCAGTTCTGGACCCTGAAAGCAAGGCAACATCAAAGTTGCTCAACAGAGGGTGGAAATTTTCCAGAGAGGAATGTCTGCAGTTGTGGAAGGATGGGAAATTCCTAGGCAGGGGCCAGAACACAATTCATTTGCACATATTAGCCTTTCAGATTGGAATGTCACTCATGCCAGACCCTGGTGGCACAGAATAGTTTCTGGGGAAGGACTCCATGTCCCAGCACACAAGAGCCCCTTGGCTCCTTCCAACCCCACAGACTCTTCCCTTAAATCTGTCATCACATTCAAGGACTATAGACGTGGGACTCCACATACTAGCCCAACTCAAGCAGAGAAAGGAGAGGAATGCCAACTGAACCAATCATTCCAGGGGACAGCAAGTGGGCTGCCAGCCAGCCTTTTCTGTGCAACTGGGCCCGGGAACCCTGTGGGATGTACACAACTCAGGCTAGAGCTGGCCCTTTCTGAGACCCTACTTTGCCCTCTGTTCTCCAGTAGAAGGGGACTTATTCCATCATGAGTGCAACTCTGCAGCCCCACCCAGACCCACCTGAGACCTTGCAGGAGGAACTCAGCCATACTCTCACCCCAGGTAGGTACAGACTGTTCTGGACCAGCCCTGGATGTGCTTAGGTCAATTGGGTTATAAAGGAGACATGGTCGTGCTGGACATAAACCCTGACTTCTTCCCAGAACCAGGAGTTGTGGATTTATGGAGTGTAATCCCGAGGGAGGATTAGACTGCCAGCACCATCTGAGTCACCATTTAGTGGCCCTGGAGAGGGTGTGGAAGCCTCTCCCGACCTGGGCAGCCCACCTGGGCAAGGAGAGCTTGGAGTGGGAGGAGGAAGAGACCTCTTTCAAGATCTACCGTGCAAGACAACATTCAGAAATGCCTCTCTCAGCAGCTTAAACTGAGGAAAGAGGGGCACCAATGACCAGATTTGAAGTCTTGCTGCCAGGAACACCAGCTGTGAGTTTATATTTCAGGAATAATATTTTCAAAGATCAATCTCATGCTTCCACTATTTCAGCTTGTGAAAACAAGGGTGTTTTCCTTGGACGTGGGTGTGGGGTACGTTCCCCTCCTTGAGTGAAGTGGCCTCTTGGCAGCTTTAGATGCAAGCTGACACATCGCTCCTATCTTAGCCATACTGCCCTAGTGTCAAAGTGTCCTAACACATATTGCATGGATTCTGGTTTCCACTATAGTTCAGCAGCACCTCCCTGATAAGACTATCTCTCAGGGTCTCTTTTTAGCATCTGTCCTTATGGGCACAGCCAGGATGCTCTGACTGTGCAAGAGATAAGGGACTGCTGGGAAGGAATGTGCCGCCTTGAACTGAACACCCACTAGTGCTCGCTGTCTCCCACAGCACTGGCTGCTGTGGGCCCCTGTAGTAGGCCACGTGGATGGCCCTTTGTGCTTGTCTGCACATGAATGCACTCATTGTTCTGTCTATGAGTTTCCCTATTTAGAGACTGGTATTATATACACAGAAAAACAACAACAGCTTCTAGCTGGCACCCCCTTATGTACCCTCACCTGGGTTTCATTTGATACCCCTGGGAACCATGAAGGTAGGCTGGCCTGGCATTCACATTGTATTCCTAATCCCATTTTAAAGCCAGGAAGCTGAAGGCTTTGGTAGCTGGCCTAGGGCCACTGGGTCACACAGCCAGTGTTCTACACCCATCCAGCCCTGATACCCACCCTCTGCTACTTATGCCTTGGACATTCTCACTAAGAGGCAGAGATTCTGCCCATGCCAAGGGCCTGTGGAATCTATACCATATCTGTCATGTGTGAGAACAAGTTTTTAGCTACCTATTCTAGGAAAAAGTCAAGAATCTAGGCTCAGTGAAGGCAAATATAGGTAAATAGTACCCTGAGTATCAGTCCTATGAGGGTGCTCCACAGGCACAGAAAGCTGTTTGTAAAGAGCCTAGACAAACCAACTTCCAGGTGTAAGGCTAATACGGAGCTTGGTCAAAATAACACATTCACCTGCTGAGCTGCAGGTAGCTGGTGGCAAGCTACTAGAGAAGTTGATGACAAGGACAATGAATTGGTTTATTTATTCCAATAGCTCTGATGGCAATGTTCTGTTGGTCATTGGTTGGTCACAGATTGTGGTGATTTAAATAAGAATGGATATCATAGGCTCATATTTGGATGCTTAGTCACCAGGGAATGACAATATTTGAAAGGATTAGAAGGATTAGGCAGTGTGGCTTTGTTGGAGGAAGTGTATCATGGTGTGGGGGTTGACTTTGAGGTTTCAAAAGCCCATACCAAGCCCAGAATCTCCCTCTTTGCCTGTGAATCAGTATGTGGCTCTCAGCTACTGTTCCAGCACTATGCGTGCTACCATGTTACCTGCCATGATGATAATAGACTCTGAAACTTTAAGCAAGCCCCCAATTAAGTGCTTTCTCTTCTAATAGTTGCCTTGGCCATGCTGTCTCTTCATATAATTAGAACAGTGACTAAGACAAAAGTTGGTACCAGGGGTAGGGTATTGTTGTGATGGGTCTGCCCATGCTTTTGTTTGGATGAATATGAAACTTTGTACTAGAAAAGTAGTTGATCATTCTCTTCGGAGGGATACCATGTTCAGTCTAGATATAGTGGGGAGGGCCTTGATCCTGCCTCAAAGTGATGTGCTAGAATTTGTTGACTCTCCATGGGATGCCTTATCCTCTCTGAGGAGTGGATGGGGGTGAGGGGAAAGGTGGAGGGAACAGGAGGATGGGAGGGAGTGGGAACTGGGATTGGTATGTAAAACAAAAAAGACAGTTTTTTTTAAATCAAAATAAAAAAATTAGAAATTTTAAAAAAATATTAAAAAAGAAAAATGGTTGAATGCTTTAGGTAGAATTTTATAATGACCCAGATCCAGAGATTTCAGAAGGAAAGAATATTAGTAAGTGGCCTAGAAACCATTCTTATGATATTTTAGTAAAGAATGTGGTTGCTTTTCCCCTTCATGAAAATCTTTCTAAGAATAGGTTGAAGCATTTTGGATTAATGGCATTGGCAGAGAAGATTTCAAGAAAGTCTGGTATTGATACTGTCCTGTGGTTATTAGTAATCACTCTTCTGCAGATATACAATGAAAAGAAGCAAACTAGACAAAGAGAAATACTATAAAAGAGAAATAAATACAAATCTACAGTTTGAGGAGAAAAGAAGCACCAGGAAAGGTGATTTTGGAGCCAACTCTTATGCTCAAGGAAATAAAAAGTTTAAATTAAAGCCTGATGCTAAATGGGATAAAGAGAATGATGATCTCAGGGTAAGACCCCACTAAGCTAAGCTTCCAACTTGTGAGAAGGAATTAAGGAAAAGTTTAAGCAGTGAAGGAAATCATCAACAACAGAAAGCTGATGCAAATGCAACTGAGTTAAGAAGCAAAGTTCCATCTCCAATTTGGCAGCTTATGCCACTTGGTTCTGGCTTTGTCAAAAATACAAGAGAAGGGTTGCAGATTCTTCCTCCATGGCTAAGGAAAACTGTTAATATCAGGGTGTAATGGGTATCTCTGCATGGAGGTCCAGAAAGACTATTGCATGAAGCTGTAAAAGTGAAGCCTGGATTGCGCTGGAGATCCCAAAATGTTGGGATCCCAAAATGGGATACCTGCTAAGGAGAGCTGCAGACTGGGCGTAAAATCAGCCCGAGAGAGAGAAGCATGATGCAGTCAACAAAGCTGAAAGGAATTGGATATCTGAAGAGCACTCTGACATGAGACATAGAGATGCAGAATTTGTAGTTCTGCTGGATTTTGGGTTTGCTTTGGTCCAGTACTTCCTTATTATGTTCCCTTTTCTCCCTTTTGGAATCCATAGTCTGTGCCATTGTATGCAGGAAGCATATGATCTTTTTTATTTTGGTTGTACAAGGGGGTTACAGTTAAGAGATTGTCATGAGTCTCAAAAAAGATTTTGAACTTTGGACTTTTAAACTATGTTGGAACTGATAGACTATGGGGACTTTTGAAGCTGAACTGAATGCATTTTTTCATTATGATATGGCTACAGGCCTATGGATACCAGGAGTGGAATGTAGTGTTTTGGATAGGAATGACTCCCATAGGCTTGTATATGCTTATTTGCCAGGGAGTGGCAATATTTGAAAGGATTAGAAGGATTAGGAAGTGTGGATTTATTGGAGGAAGTATGTCACTAATGGTGGTCTTCGAGGTTTCAAAAGCTCATGCAAAGCCCAGAGTGTCTCTCTGCTTATGAGTCA
The DNA here is from genome assembly GCA_004026605.1 of Ondatra zibethicus. NCBI lineage: Eukaryota > Metazoa > Chordata > Mammalia > Rodentia > Cricetidae > Ondatra > Ondatra zibethicus. The sequence goes on along the minus strand of PVIU01004518.1, from coordinate 74,830 downwards.
GGATGTAGCTCTCAGCTCCAGGACCTGCCTGCAGGCTGCCATGCTCCCTACCATGATAATAATGGGCTAAACCTCTGAAACTGTAAGCAAACCCCCAATTGCTTTCTCTTCTAATAGGTGCTTTGGTGGTGGTATCTCTTAACAGAAATAAAACAATCGCCAAGACACAGACTATGGTCATTGTCCCCAGCTTCAGCACAGATTCTTAACTCAGAGCTACCTAGTGCCCTGCCATCAGTGGTTCATGCTCCTCAAACTAGTAGTCAGCATGCTAGAGACATTACATGGAGTGCCTGGTGGGTGTTGGGGTAGGTTCCAAGAGTCCTGATTATCTCTGAGTAGCATATGGTCACACATGAAGAACAGAAGGATCATTGGTCTACTATACACACACCTGTGATGTTGCTGTCTGGGTGCAGGATTGACTTGCCAGGTGTGCATGGGCAGACAGCTATATACAAGTTACAGCCTCCTCTGACTTCATTCTGCCTCTGACTGCCCAAGTGACTAAATATTTTCTGAAGAGTAATGTTGCTTCTCTGTTAATACCATAAGTTCCCCCAAACTACAATCCATGTTTCAAGGTTGTGACAGCTATAGTTTGGATCAGCCAATGATTCCAGGACACCAGAATATTTTCTTCTAGGTTTATGTTCAGGTATTCCTAAATCTAGGCTTATGAGGCCCATAATATGGCTTCAGTCAACTGGGTCAGATATCAGAACATCCAACACCAGTGAGGGATCATACCTGCTGTGCAGCAGCTCCTCCATCAGTTTTGACTGCTTGAGCACAGGCGATATAACGGGATAGGGTAGGCCATGGTGCTAATGTTCAACTGCATCCAGTTGAAGGATGCAAGGAGACTGACCTTCTCAGGACTAGTCTGAAACAGAACATGTTAAAGCATGTTGTATTGGTGGATGCATGATCTAGGAAATAGAAATTTTGCTTCAACCTCTTCAACTTAAGGACCTCAGGTAGGAGATGACTCTGTGGTACCAGGCTCATGAGCCTGTTCCCCTTTTCTTTCTTGTTGCCTGAACATAAATTCCCACTTTCCTCTCCTATATCATCTCACATAGAAAGATCAGAGGGTGCTACCAGGGGCTCTGCCTCCCTTCCTGAGGAAGGAGGTTACAACTCCCTACCCCCTGGACCAAGCACTACTCATTTGGCACTAAGTGACTTCACTGATGGGAATGATCATGACAGAATGGCAGAGCTGAAAAAAGTTCCCATCAGCTCCTTTTCCTGAAATTAATTCCTCTGTGCCCCAGAGCCTCTACTTCTCTACTTAAAGCCAGGTCTCTCTATCGTTCATACACCATAGCACCCTATTATCTGCCATACTCTCAGTACAGGCTGGGAGGGGCCCAGTTTATGGTAGACTATATTCCTGCCATAACCTGCCTGCAGGAAGGGAGCTACCAGCTCAGGAACTGAATAACTGTGATGAGAAAAAGTCTTCTGCAGGCAGAAAGATCCTGACTCAGCCTGCACTCCTGTGATGGCTGTTTATATAAATGAGTACTTCGCCATGACCTGAGACTGGGTAGACAATGGTAAAAGATAACGTCAGTAAAACAACCCCCAGAAGAGTTTCCAATAGGGACAGGTGCAAAGAATTCCAAAGTGGGCCCCCAGTGTGGTGGGTGCAGACAGAGGGACAAGGCCTAGGTAATTCCACACCCTTCCTTGGTGTGTTGTCAGGGGTCATTGGCTCCCTTCCCCCGTGACCTTGGCAACACACAATGAGAGAAGGCTCTTATCAGCTTTCCTTCTCCTCATTAAATCCTTATCGAACAATAGCTCTGGCATTGATGAGATACTGAAGGGTGTGGAATTATATATTAACTTGTTTTAATTAATGTTTATGATACCGGGTGCTGTGTGCCACTAGCCACAGTAACCACTTTCATTCAGTGGTGACCAGGACCTCTCTACCCTCCTGGACCATAGGACTGGTCAGCCTGGAAAGCTGCCTCTGTAGCCCTTGGCCTCCCAAGTTGACTGAGGTTCCCCACCAGAGCCCTCCCTCAGTTCCCATGAAGTTGTCCTTGGATCCCTTCCCTGCTTCACTTCTGAGCAATGTTTAGCAGTGGAGATGCCCCTACCTTGAACTCAGTCACTACATCTACACTAAACCTGTAAAGGATCTGGTTGAAGTTGAAAGAAAAGCCTCAGCTCAGCCCAAGTTCCTTGCTTATGTCATTTAATATGACACCAGCTACAAATGGTCCCCTCTTCTCTCTATGCAAGTGTCCAGTCTCCACCTTTCAGTTCTCCTTGACAAGCTCCCCAAAGCTGTTTGTCCAGGGTTACGTGTGGTTTCCCATTGTCCTCCACCTCCTGCCCTGCTTTCTACCTCCAGTGGAAAGTTTCTGTCTTCATGGTCTCCAGACAGTATCTCTCAGGCTTCAGGGTCTTTTCATGATGAAGGTTCTCAGCTTTCAGCAGTATCCTCTAAACCTTTGGACCCTCCCAGCCTCTTCTACAAATAATCCAGTTTCTCTCCTGGATTCCCATCTTACAGATTGCTCTGGACTCATCCAAACATGATAAATTTCATCCACAATAATGAAGACAGCAGTCATGTCTGTGGCAAGTAGATCAGGACAACAGTGAGCTATTCACAAGTGTGAACTTAGGAGATCAACACAGAATGCCCAGAGAGAACTCAGTGATGTAAGCTGTCTAGTAGCCCCACAGAACACTGTGGATTGCTGTAGCTATGCAAGGGCATTTCCAGGAGCCCAGACACACTGCAGACCTGGACAGCTTGAGTGAGGAAGGTTCATACTGGGAAGCCTCAGGGTGACCTTGACTGAGGAGAAGCCAGTTGCCAGGTATTACTATGAATGCCAGGAATCCTCAGGGTAGGTAGGCTGGACATCGAAGTCAGAGGGCTACAAAGGGACAGGAATGTCACCAGTATAGGGACATACACTGTCTGGCTTTGAGGAAGTTTGGGAACACTGGAATAGAAGTGACTCTAAAGGAGGAAGCCTAGTGCTGGGGACCACCCACTGCTGTCCTGATGGTCTAGTGTTGGGATCCACCAAGAAGGGATTCTCCAGGAGATACACTGACTTCATGAATTATGCCTCTGTGATCAGGCCTCCAGTTCAGAAAAACACAGCTTTCAGTTTCTAAGAGCTTGTGACACAAATGGTGAAACTACCTGTGAAACCAGCTTACAAGGAATTTTTTCTCGGCATAGTGAATTCCTAAATTCCAGCCAGGCCAGCCAGGGACAGAAGACTCAAGATGACATTGAAGAGGCAGACTATGACACAGGTTGAGATTACCCTGAAAGGCAGTTGGGTGTCCCCATCTGTCTCTCACTGAGCTATTATCAGATGCCCTGGCTCTTCTCCATTAGGGCTTCTTCTCTCTTCCAGTGAAGCTTCTTCCAGTATCCCTAGGAAGGGATTCTATGGGTGTCTCTCCAGCCTCCCCAAAGAAAGAGAGCACATTGTGAATGGCACATGTCCTACTGGCTGTTGCTAGGCCATACCACAGCAAATCTGGGTGTGTGCCCACTTTGCTGGACAGCTCTCCCACTGACTAGACACAGCCCAGTATCTACAAGATGGGGTAAAACCTTCCTGTGCTGACCTTTGAGGTTGTTTAATTTGTCCTTAGAGTCAGTCATATATGGGTACTATGACATGGCTAGGACCTGGTTTTTCTATCTTAGCTTCCTGATATCCTTCCAACCCACAAGGCATGCTGGACTAAGGGTATCAGACATGTAAAAGGAGGGAAGAGGTGGGACAGAAAACCAGAGAGCCTGGGCCTCTGTCTGTAGACTTCATATACACTAACCAGGGCAAAGTTACAGCTGGATAGCTTCTTAACAAACCCTGTCTTCATAATGCAGAGCAACACACATTCTTTGTTGGATGCAGACAGAGCTCAGAGGGTGAGACTTTATTCCAGGCTTCTTATCACTTCATAGGGAATCCAGAGGATCAAAATCTGTGGGCAACACTGCCCTTGCCCCCCCCACATGACTATTGTCTGTTGCTTGTCCCTGCTGAGGTTCTGGGACCAAGTTAAGGACCAGTGGTAGACTTCATCTCCTGGGTAGTTACACTCTGTGGGAAGCAGGTATCTAAGGAAAGTTATCACAGCTGGATAGCAGAGCCTTCACTGCCTTGTAGCCCTAGGTTCTTCCCATCCTTCTGTACCCATGATCCTTCACCAACATCCCTTCTGGGTTACAGCAGGCCTGTGTGTGGGGTCTAGATGTTCAGGGCTCTGGCAGGGTCAAGGCTGGGCTGACTATAGCTGTTGGCTGTAGGTAAGGCAATGAGAACAATATGAATGTCCCAGGGCCACCTTGGTTCTACCCAGTCCTACTTAGATTGGAGATGACAGACCCTCACATAGTGATTTGGGATCTGCCATCCACCCTGGAGAAGATCTGTTTTCGAATCACAAGCCTGCAATGTCTGTAAGTCTGGGCAGTCCTCATCCATAAGGTTGGCGGCAGATCCCTCAGTTGACGGACTGCAGAGCAGAGCAGTTATATAGAGAGCAGTCTAGCATCGCTATTGTAGAAAGTATTCTCCAAGCATCTGGGTTCAGCAGAAGTAGGAGAAACCAGAAGGGCTGAACTCGGGGTACCAGGTGAGCCTTCCAGCAAGAAGATAGGCTCAGAGCTGTGGGAATGTCTGGTGTGTGTGTGTGTGTGTGTGTGTGTGTGTGTGTGTGTGTGTGTGTGTGTGGTGTTCAGGAGGAAAGAAACAAAATGTACTTACACATGACAACATAGTCATTAGATTATGGAGGAACAAGCACAAGTCCCTGAAATAGAGGTAGGTAGGCCATGGTCAGGTATGCAGTGGTGAGGATGCAGAAGTCAGGAATATTCATTTTCCCAAGGCCACTTATAGAAGAAGTCCTGAACACAGAGATGTGGTTCTGTGGTAGATATTAGAGAGAGAATGTGCCTAGAGAAGGCACCACCATTGTTGGAGGGTCCCTCCAGGTACAGTGGGGGCTCATGGCATGCAATGAACTGTCTTTTGTGAGAAACAGGATGAGAGTATGGGGAGCAGAGTGGGAGCCATCCACAGTGTGGGTGATCCTGTGGCCACAAAGAGAAAAATACACGAAATACAACACTACCTCGGTGAGGGACCCCAACCATGGGTGAGCAGGATAAACCTGGCAGTGGAAGCAGAGGCTCTGAGCCAGGCCATCAGGGGAAGGAATCAAGGAACATGGCCCTCGATGGCTTCCATGATTTGGAGACATGAAAGCTGAACTTCTCAAGTCCCTAATCACAAAGCTTCAGGGATAGTGGCTCTGACTGGTTATCGTCACAATGGGCATTCTTGGAGCTGAGAGCTATCTGAGAAGCCAGGGTGCCCTGTTCTTGAGGGAACTCTGGGCAACTGCTTTATGATCCCTATTGGCTAGTCCTGTTGCTCCTTTCTAGCCCTGCAGGAGGCTGAGCTATTCTTTTAAAGGGGGCCTAGATCTTCGAGAAATGGAAAGTTCACCCTGACCCGTTCCTTCTGAGGGAATCAGAGAAGGGAGAACCCACCTATTGGTCAGTATGTTCCCCTCACACTCTCATTCCTAAGCCTTCTAGGGTGGGTAGAAACCCAGGATACAGCAGGGTGTGAGACACAGCTTGTCTAACCTCTGTAGGCCTCTCAAGGTCTTCTGAGTCCTAATCAGTTAGGGAGAAATGTTTCCCTTCCAGGAACTGGGTCATTCTCAAAAGTCACGTCCAGTCTCACCGGCATTCCCAGTCAGCAGGACTACTAGCAGGAAAGTCAGGAAACTGGAAATTATTCCACCACCTCACCTTTAGGTACTCTCCACATTGGGAGAAGGTGAAGGGCTAGGAAGCCAACAGGTCTGCCAAATCAGGCCAGTACTACCTGGAGGCCAAGAGAAGGTGGGGGCCTCTCACTTCCACTTCCTCACCTCATTTAGGTTTATATGCCTTTAAACTGCACAGGTGGAGCCAGAGGGTGGTGTGCCCTGCACCTGGGCTGAAATCACAAGCTGGGCTTTGGGCCCTTGGATCTCAGGGAGGAGATCAAACAGGAACAAGTGCTTAGAAGTCCTCCTGGGTATCAGCCTCATTCCCACAGACTTGGTGGTGCTATGGGGGCCCTCGGCTAACCACAAAGCAGTGAACAGCCATCCAAAGGCATCTGCTTCTTGTTATGTGATCAAGACTCTAGTGATTGATCTCTCCCAGGGTTCTGTTTAGCTAGGCCATGAGGGAAGTCCCAGCTGTTGCACAAAGTAGATAGGGCCCGAAAGACACAGAAGTTTACCCTGAGGCCAAAGTAGAGGAACCCTTGCTTAGAGCAGGCTGATCCTGTCTTTGTGTCCTCCTCTGCCACTAGCCTCTGGAGCAAAGAGATTGTTGCAGTATTTCCTCAAAAATCTCAAGCCCTCAAACAAACCATAAATGAATAAACAGTCATTGTCCTTCTTTTCTATATTTTGTTTGTTTGGCTTTTTGAGATATGATCTTGCTATGTATCCTAGGCTGGCCTCAAACTCACAATCTTCTAACTTCAGCCTCCCACGTGCTGGGATTCCAGATACACCTAGCTTTCTATACTCTTTCTTTCCTACCTATGTGTCTATTTCTTTCTCTTTTTCTGCTGTATTTCATGTGTGTTTGTATATATGCAAGTATACCTACATGTATGTGCATATGTATGTTGAAGCTAGACATAATCCTCACAAGTTGTCCATATTTTTATTTAATAAAGGACTTCCACTGGACTCTGAGTCTCAAAAAGAGGACGAGGCTGGTTGGCTAGAGAGCCTTAGGGATCTCCCTGTCTCTGCCTCCTTAGCACTAGGATTAAAAGCCCACACCACTACAACTGACTTTTATCTGGGTATTGGGAATAAAACTCAGGTCCCCCTGCTTGCGTAGCAAGCACTTTATCAGCTGAGCTACTTCTCCAATCCCAACCCCAGCTCTGTCTCTCTAAAACAGTGGTCATTTGGGTATCCCTGTTGGAGTTAGTTCCTGGTGGTTAGAAGCCAGATCAGCTCATTGACCAGCCCTGGTTAGTGAGGGATCCGATCAGCATGGAGCTCTGACAGTGCAAAACTCCTGGCTAGCTGTTCAGGTGTCTCATGATAAAAGGTTCTGCTTCATGGTGGAGGGTTAGTAAGTGCTCTGTGTTGGAACATGTATTCTCATGCCTCAAAAATCTGCTCCAATAATCTCTTCCAACTAGCAAATCTTCTACTATCTAGTCCTTCCCTTGATCATCCACGCCCTGTCATCATCACTGAAAGCAGTTTTATAGTTTATAGTTTTAAAGCATCTCAGTAGTTTTATAACCAGTGGTCATCACTGGCTAGCTGCCTAAGTGGTCAGAGGGCCTGCACTCTGAGGATGACTTCAGGCTAGTGTGTGCCTTGGACCACCTACTAGCAAAACCAAGATAACTACAGATTACCTGATGCCAGGACTGAGGCAGAAGACTAGCTTTCTATAAAGCAATTTAAAGAGTATCCTTTCCTTTTGAGACAAGGTCAGGGACTACAACTGTGCCCACAACTTCAGGCTCCAGGTATCTTGCCCTCCCCAATTCCATCCATGAACAGTCATCTATGGAACTTAGAGAGTCTATGTATCTTAAATTGGTTAGTAAGCCCCTTGTCATCTAAAGGGCCTAGAACCATAGGTCTATGCTCTTGTCCAGCTTCTGTAGTTCCTGGAAAGCTTGAACAACTTTGGTAAGATACCAGGAAGGAGGAGGTAGACGAAAGTCACTTTGTTGGCCCCTGCCAAGGCTAGAGCAACTTCCAGGGGCTTATCAGGAGGAAAGTCCACTCAAGGCACACCTGTCCTGGTATGACCCCAACATTGACATTAAAGAAACCCTAGGATTTTGCTGGGGGTTTTAGTCTGAAGTATGGGTGTGTCATTGAGACCTTGGGTCACATAGTAACAGTGGGATCCCCCAACACCAGCAGCTCTAGTCCCAGGGAGCCAGACCTCAAGGTCTTCCTATTCACTCTACCCTGTCCTCTGCCCTTTTCCCCACTGGAGGCCAAGACTTAGAGCCTCATGCACTCATCAGCCTTGCTCTGGGTTGGGACACTGTATGCTCGTGCCTCAATGAGTTTAGGATGGGGTGAGCATGTCGGGAGACAGCCACTCCTACTAATAAAGTTCACAGAATTACAAGGCTTGGACTTTGACATCTGATTATTCCTGCCGCTCAGACAGCCATATAAACTTTCTGCTCCTGAGTAAGGCAGGAGAGCTCCCTTCTCAGTGTGACCCAGCTCCTCAGGTCCAGGCCCTCTTGATGCTTAGAGTACAGACCCTGCCTGTATCTGCCTCCATCACAAATAGATTAAGACCTCAGTTTGTGTGGAGGGGCAAGAGACTCCCAAGAGTTCAGCTAAAGGCCCTCAGTTCACAGGGAGAAACAAGACCAGCTCAGAAGGTAGAAGAGACATTGCTGTGGGGTCTTTAAAGAGACACAGGAACTAGGGAAGGGGAGAGCCACCATGGATTAGAGTTTGGGGTATTTTACAGACTAAACATTAGAATCACTGACATGAGGCTCTTTTGCACTTTTGCATGCCAAGTAACTAAGGCAGGCCACACTTTTTTGACACCTTAGAGCCCATTCATGTCCCAAGCTTAGTACACAATACTGTTGGATGTCAGCCTGACAGTCACAGCCCAGAGTTATTGGCTGTCAGGTGTTAAGGCTGAGGTTCAGCAGTAGACAGACCTCAGCTTCGATGATGGTGGAGACTATGATGAAAAGATGGAGTGCCCACTCTGGAAAAGCTCCAGGTCCATGTCCCCATAGTTCAGAACATGTTAACTTGTTGCCTCACCTGCTTAGGCAGTAGGACTTCCCACAGGTTTCAAAAGGTGGGTGCTCAGATTAGGGTGTGTCCTCTAGAGGGTATGAGCTGTTAAAGTAAAGGGCAGAGAAAGGCCATCCTGGAAATCCACTGGCTATACACACTTCCATCGCTATATGGTGCATCTCAACAGAAGGAGTGGAATGTAGTCCCTGCCTAATATTTTCCAAATGGCCAGTTGACAAACCATACCACCTCAAGGTGAGTAATCCATTTTCCACAGATATATGGTGCCACTTCTGTGACATGCTGGTCCCCACATAAATGGTCACCTATTTCTGGAGTTTTAGCTCCTTCCTGATCTACTTTTACATCAGCCCAGAACTTACCATGTACCTGAAGTTCTTCTAGTCAATATAGGCCCTTATGTGAATGCAGCAAATAAAAAGTTATAAATAAGAAATGCCATAACTGAATTTTAAGGATGTGGAAAACTATGTGATGTCAGAAGAAAAAACTCAGACCCATATTCATTGCGATTGTCATTAAACAGAAAAGTAATATCAAATACAGATGTCTGAGTAGATATGTAGTCTGGCCTTACTATACCATGGAAACTGAGATTTAGGATACATTGTATTTATATATTTTGTTTGTTTTGCATCTTTTCTGTTAGTATTTATAATTTTAACTTTTGCTTTTTATATAAAGCTTCCTTTTTTCTTTTTACATTGAATACAGATAACATGAAAGCAAAGAAAAAGTCTTTTTTTTAAAGCAGGTTATTTTGAAAAGTTATTTTTTACAACTATTTTAGCTGAGGTCCCTTCTAAGTAAGGAGTAGATTGGATCAGGATTACACTACCAGTGGTCTGAGCCAAATAAAGACTCAGAATTAAGACATGAAGCAAAAGCTTTCAAGACACTGGACATCAGGCATTGTGTAGACATGGGAAGCAGATTATCACTGTATAACAAGTAGCATTATAGCATGTGTAGGAAAAGTGTGTAACAGAAACAGCACAAAGGCCAGAAGAGAAGAAATGGAAAACAGTTATAGATCATCATTGTTGTCACATGAAGGTAAACCGTGATTAATAAAAGATTTGCATCATAGATTCTAATATAACAAAAATAAAACTAAACCCCAAAGTAAATAAAATGCAATCACAGGAAAAAAGAAAACAAAATATAAGATAACAAAGAGTGGATGGAACAAATAGTAAACAAAAAAACACTTCTTTAAACTTTACTTTTCATAATCACATTAAATATAAGTGGTTTAAACACTACAACAAAGAGAGTGCCAGATTGAAGGCGGAGACATCTAAGACCCAATTATCTTCTTCTTATAAAAAGGAGAAAACAAACAAACAAAAAACACAAGTTAAACTAAAATTAAAGTCAAGGAGGAAAACCACATTGTGTTGGTCCTAATCAAAGAAAGAGAGAGTTACTAAAGTAATGTCAAAGTTTGAAAGAATTCAAGAGAGCACAGTAAGGCTGAAGGGTTGTGGTACACCTATACAGTGGAATACTACTGACCTGTGAACAGGACTAAGGCTGTGCTTCAGGTCAGAGCTGGATCTCAGAACAGGCCTTCTTACTGAAGGCAAAAGGACAAAAAAAATTAAAAAGTAACAGTGTATAATTACACATCTATAAGAGTTCTAGAAGATAAAAACTAGTTATCACCGGCAGAGTGAACCAGTTTTGCTATGCTGAGATGGGTCATGAACAGGGAGGGAACTCCAAGGGGACACAAGGACCTACGGGTGTTGAAAACATCTCTTATCTTGTTTATGGTGGTGTTTTCTCCAGTGGAGACACATGTCAGAACATCGAATTGATGCTTTATATGGTTGATTGTATGTCAATTGCCCCTCAGTAAAGCTGTTAAATAAGAATAGGTGAGTGAGGAACTTTATACTAGTTCTTACACTAAAAATATGACCTCCACAGTCCAATGCTATGCAAATCCCAGTGGCCCTTTCCAGAATAAATGTCCTATCATTCTTGTCCTCATGCAAGATCTGAATCTTTACATCTTCCTGAGCTATGTGTACAGGAAGAAAAGAATCCATTACGGAAGAGAAGAGTGGGCTCTGGTAGAAAAAAAAAAAACATAACCTCAGCAAAACTGCAGACGGTTGTTAGTAAAATCTCATCTGGGAGGTAGATGTTGCTCTCTGAGAACCTTTCCCCTGGAACTCCTATCCATTCATCACATGACTAAGCTGAAGAGTCTGCTCAGACACAGTGAAAGAACTGGAAATCAGGCGACAGGGGTATCCAGTCTTGTTCTACTCTACCTAAAAACTCTCTTCCCATTTTGAGTTTTGTATGCAAATCAGCGAGTACTGTTTCCACCTCCTGGGGCATCTCCCAGATTGCCAACTCTTGCTTCACTCAGATTGTAGAGCATTTTTACAACAGGAGAAATAAACAAATATTACCTTTCACCAAATCACAAGGCACCTTATTTATTTAGGGTGTACACCCCTACCTACTTCCTAGAGAAATTTCAAGCAAGTTATAAAATCATTCTCAACATAGAACAAGATAACTAAAAATAGAAAAGAAACTTAGCAGGCAGTCTCTTCTGGGATGCCTGGGAGATTACAGAAGACAAATACTGCAGTGGGCTCTGGGGTGACGTGTGGCTGCCTCACTGGGTAACCTTGCACTTCTGTGAGGCTCTGCTTCCGCATGCACAGCCTGGGACAATGCTGCCTCCACACATTGCTATTTCCTGAATAATCAGCACAGTAATTCCAGTCAACGCAGGGCAGGTATGGCAACTGGGCAATCTGCCTTCAGGGACCATATCTTAACTTGCAGCAGCTGGGGAAGCTGGTGACTTAACCCTAGAGAATGAGACCCTTAAGGAATTGCCTCTTCCCTTAAGAAGAGCAAACTGCCTCTGGAAAAACCTGCATCCACTAGCTGTTTGGGGAACAGGAGCAAGATCTTTTGCTCAGATGCCCAGCCATGCTGAAAGGACCTAACCCTTAGGTGTGAATCTCTAAAGCTCCCACCAAACCTCTGCTCACTTCCACTGATAAGGTCTCTTTTTATACGCAGAAATGTGACCAGTGGCAACTGTATTACTAGTTCAAAATAAAGTAATTATGTGTGAAAGGCCAAGTTCAACTAGCATGATTCCTAGATGTGTCCATGCAGGACCCATGAGGGAAGAGGAGCATAAAATCTGGCTTGTGACTGCAATTGTTCCTGTCTCAAAGAAATGGTACGGTCAGTATGGTGGCATTTTCCTATAATTCCAGTACCTAGGAGTCTGGAAGGAGGATTTCCACAAGTTTGAGATCAGCCTGGTATATGCAATGAGTCTGAGGCCAGCTAGGGCCACATAGCAAGACCGTGTCTGAAAAAGAGCCAAAGTCCAGGAGCTGGGGAGATAGCTTATTCAGTAAATACCTTGCCCTGAAGGCATGAGAACTTCAGCACAGATCCTCAGCACCTACATGATAACTGGTTGTGCTGGCATGAGTCTGTAATCCCCGTACTCAGGAGATCAGGTATAGACAGGCTTGGAGCTCACTGACCAGCCAGTCTAACCAATCAGTGATCTCCAGGTTTGATGAGAGTACCTGTCTCAAAAACAAAAATAGAGAGCCCTACATGGAGATACCCAATATACCACATAACTTCTGGCTTCCACACATGTTCACACACACACACACACACACACACACACGCCATGCATGTACACAAATAAATAACCAAAAGTCAAGAACAAAAACTCAAAATAATAACAAAATTCCTCATAATGTAATAGTGAAAGCAGCTTCAGAATCTCTAGTGAGAAAGAGTCGCAGGTCAAAGGAAGCCAGTCACCTGCTGGACTCTGCTGGGTCTGGGCCGCTGTGATGGGGCAGTCTTCTCTCTGCAGGGTTTCTGAGCCACCAGAAAATGAGGGTCCCAACCTCTTGAACTCCTTTAGGCCTGGCTGGTAGGACTAGGGTAGGAATGAGCACAAGATTGAACTTCACCCCAGTGTGAACATAGTTTTTGGCCCTGACACATTCTGCAGTGGAACCATGGGCAAGTCTGAGTGTGCTGACCTACCCCTGGGCTGAGGCTTGAACCACAGGAGGACAGGAACCACAAAGGAGCCACAGGTTGTGACTTTGCCTGAGTACTAAGTCTAGAAACTTATCAGTGCTAGAAAAATCTCCAACATTAGAGTAATGTTGAAAAGTGGTACAAGACCTCAAATAGTAACCGAAGAGGGTCAGGCAAGCCTCTACCTCGGCGTGGCACCTTCTCTTCTCTGAGAAGTACATCTTCTCTGAGCCCTGACAGAGCAGTCAGGCAGAACATTGGATGCAGGAGATGGCACAGCCCAGGAGGCTACCATGGCGTCTGCCACTGCATCCATGGGGGTAAGTGGGGCCACAGAGACGGAAGTTCTGAGAAGGCCTGGCCCCTTGTATTCTGCTGTTTCTTCAGGCCCATAACAAAGGGGAGGTGGGGCTGAGGAGGAGGCAGCAGACTCTCATCCCTAACCTGTTTCACCCTTCCCAAGGGTGATTTTTTTTTTCCAGTTGTGGTTTCTAATCATTATTTCTAATAAAAATTAAACATAGAGGGAACAAACAAAATGAGCACGTATGATCCCAAGACAAATAAAATGATTAGTAGGGCAGAGTCCCCTGAGCTGACTGCTGGTGGCCCTTAAGAGGTGACTGCCTGCCCCCTGCTGGCTGTGATATAGAGAGGCCTTTGGTTGCCCACTGAGCACACGGGTAGTTCAAGACGTGATGGACAGCTTTACTGAGACTATGACAGGCTTTGTTGTGTTTAATTAGGCAAATCTCTACCCCAGAGCCAGCACTTCCAGACTCCACCATGCACAAACCCAGCCCTGCATAGACCCAACCTTGCCCAGACTCCAGGCCTGAAAAGACACCACCCCATCTATGCAAGTATTAATCAGGCAAATGCTTGACAAAGATTTTCTCCCATGTTTTTTTTTTTAACTATACAGAGACATTTTAGTGTAGATAAAATTCCATTTTCAATTCTTGTTCAATTCCATGGCTCTATATAAATATCTTAAAACATTTCCTTATGTTTTCCTCTAGTAGTTTCTTTCTTTTCTTTCTTTTTCTTCCTTCTCCTTCATCTTCTCTATCTTCTCCTCCTTCTCCTTCTTCTTCCAAACATATCTTCTGCCCTGAGTTTCAGATCTTACAATTAGGTATTTAATTTTTCTATTTATGTATTTATTTGTTATTGGACAAGTGTTCAAATTTCAATCTTCTACAGGTGGATACCCAGTTTCCCAGCATCATTTGTTAACGATCCTGTTTTACTAATGTATATTTTGGGTGCCCTTGTTGAGATTCAGTTGGCTATAACTTTGTGGGTTTATTCCTGGATTCTCTGTCCTGTTCCATTCGTCTACATGTCTATTTTCATGCTATTCTGGTTTTTTTTTTACTCTTTCTTTGTTATGTAGCTTGAGATCAGGTACTGTGATGTCTCCAGCACTGCTATTCTTACTCGGGATTGATTGTTTTAGCCATTCTGAATCTGAGTATCTTTATAAATTTAAAAATCACTTTTCTAGTTTTATGAAGAATGTCATCGGTGCTTTGATGGAGGAGTATGTTGAACATGCAGATTTCTTTGTAGTGTGTACATTTTAGCAATAGCATTGTTTCTAATTCACTAAACACAGAAGGCCTTCCCTCTCTTTTGCTTCTTTGTTTTCTTTCATAGGAACTCTTTAACTACCATTGCAGAGATCCTTCACTTCCTTGGTTAAATTTATTCTCGGTTTTATTTTACTTATTTTTATGATAGTAAATGTTATTGATGTTATGACTTCTTTCTCAGGAAGTTTGTTATTGGCGTATAAAAACGATACTGGTGAGGGTGTGGAGAATGAACTCACACACAATGCTGCCTGGAATGTAAATCAGCACAGTCACCGGAAGACGTTATGGAGGCTCCCAAAACACAGGAACTAGAGCTGTCATGATTCTACTGCCTGACTACATAGCCAGGGGAGATTAAATCATCATGCTAGAGAGAGACCTGCATACCTGCGTTTGTTGTTGTGCTATTCTCAAGAGCCAAGATACAGAATCAGCCTAGGTAGGTGTCCATCAGTAGAAAACTGGATAAATTAAATGTGATATATATACACAATGGAATATTATTAAGCCATAAAGAAAGATAAAATATTGACATTTTCAGCAAAATACAGGAAGCTGCAAGCCAGATACTTGCATACCTATTGTTGCTTATGTGAAGCCTAAAATGTTAATCTGGATGTAGGAGTGTTTATTAGAGATTGGAGCAAAGGAGGGGGAATGAAAGGAGGCTGGGTTTGATCAATGCACACTATGTACATGTGTGGAAATATCACACAGAATGCCACTAATGTGTATACTTTTCTTCCTTTTTTGTTTTTGTTTGTCTGTTTGTTTGTTTTTCAAGACAGGATTTCTCTGTGTAATAATGCTGGCTGTCCTGGAACTCACTTGGTAGACCAGGTTGGCCTCGAACTCACTGAGATCTGCCTGCCTCTGCCTCCCAAGTGCTGGAATTAAAGGCGTGTGCCACCACCGCCTGGCACATATACTTAGTACACATGAATAGAAACAAAATAACTTAAGGGGGCTGTGTAAGCAGAAGGAGTTGATTCATATTCTCAGGGCTTCTGAGGACCTCAGATAAAGGTAGGTGAGCAAGAGGAGTCCCCATCCTTGAAGCCCAGTTCTTCCTCCCTAGCTGGGGGTTGGGGAGCAGACCTGAGACCACCAGTGCAATGTTGGTTTCTGCAGTTTCTCTAATATTCCAGGTTATCCCCAAATGTTGATGTTCAGTTGGCTTAAAGGGAGTGATGAGGAAGAGAAAATTAGTATGGTTCCATATAAAATTAGTATGGTTCCTCCTGCTTGAGGGCAGAGTTCACTCCCTGAGGAACCAGAGCCCAGGAGGCCAAATGCTAAAAGGTAGGAAGGGTCGAAGCCCCAGAGCACACACATCCCTGGTAGGTACACATGCCCTTCTCTCACCTCCCTTGGGAAGGCTATGCAGGACACCCCACAACACTTCCTGAATCCTTCATCACAGTCACCTCCTGTATGGGATGGTTCTGTGCAAAGTGGAGTTCTTTATACACACATGAGCCCCCTGAGCACACTTTGGGAAGGCTATTGCACAGGCTATGCAGGACATCCTGGGTTCCTGAAACAGTTGGGGAGATACAAGGCCCTCCAAGGGCATCATTCCACATACTTTAAAATGACCCACTAGCTTATCACTAATGGAACAAACATATGCATACTTGTTAAAACAACAGCTTAGTAAGAACCATGTGGGCTTCTGGTGAGGCAGGTTAGTGGAAAAGTACCACTGAACCATGCAAAGATGCAAAGGAAAAGTTTCATACAGATTAATTTCACGTTTTAATACATTTCTCAAGGAAAAAGCTAAAATAAAGGCTACTGACCAGGAGTAGTTGAGCACAGCTCAGAAAACTGACCAAAGATTCATATGTAGTGAGAAATTCTTTAAGGACATACTATGATCTCCTGCTACTCTTGAGCCAGTGCTGCATGGCTCTTCTCAAACTTCACCCTCATGTGTAAATTTCAGCCCACCTGGCTAATTTTTATTCATAAGCCCCAATAGGGCTAAGATTGGAACTGCATTCAATTCATTATTTTTTAAAAATTATCTCCAAAGAAGCCACAAGGAATTTACAGGCCACTTTCAAAGAAATTATGTATTCTGGTTACTTTTTTTTGTGAATTTGACCCAAGCTACAGTTATTTGGGAAGAGGGACTCTTGATTGAGAAAATGCCCCCATAAGATTGACTGAAAGGCACGTCTTATAGGGCATTTCCTTGATTAATGATTAATGTGGAAGAACCCAGCCTCCATGGGTAATGCCACCTAGGAAGATGGCCCTTGATGGTAAAAGAAAGCAAACTGAGCAAACCATGAGAAGAAAGTCAGTGGACAGCATTCCTCCACAGTTTCTGCCTCCAGGTTCCTTGCCATGATTTTCCTGGATGATGGACCACAGTTGTAAGATGAAATAAACTCTTCTCTCTCTGAGTTACTTTGATCATAGTGTTTATTATGTATATGCAGGTACAGATGTGCATATATGAGTGTAGAGGAGGCCAAAGGTCAACTTACATGTTGCTCCTCAGAGGCCACCCACCTGTTTTGGGAAAGTATATCTCACCGGGACCTATAGTTTTCTGATTAGGCTAGGCTGACTGACTAGTGTGCCCCAGGAACCTGCCCATCTCCAGCACTGGTGTTACAAGAGCACATTAACTTTTTATTGTGAACTTTGTGGATCAGATTTAGGTCTTCATGCTTTCCCAGTAAGTGCTCTAGTGACTGAGCTAGCTCTACAGACCAAAATGTGAAGGACTTCTGAAAAGGAACTCTGCTGACTTGGAATCCTGTTCCTGGTCTGGGCAGCTCAGTTGAATTGTGCTAAGGGAGTATCAAGTCCTACAGTCAGGAGGTTTGGCAGGCAGTTTGTTCTAGATCTTCTCCCCAACTCATAGTATCTAACCGGGCTGCTCATAGGTGAGGGTGTACCCCATCCAGGAATAAGACACTTCCCACCACTGCCTCATTTCTCTTTTGGATACATTATACAGGGCTCCTCTTCTCTTCGTCTCCAGCTATGTCAACCCCAGGAAGTCTCAGACACAGGTCACGCCCCAGTTCACACACTGGCACCTCAAGGCACAGTTCCTCCTTACTCCTCCTGACCTGCTAACTTTCCCACTGCTTCTAAACCACATTTCATCCCTGTTCCCTAAAACTCCAGGTCAAATGATACCACCCCTGGCAGGTCACTCATCATTCCTCTGAAACATTAGGGGCTAGTTTGTTGTGACTCTTTATATTGGTTCCTGTTTGACTTGGTAGTTTTGAAATTCACATAAAACTCTTGACTTTGGTCCCTTAGTACCAGAGCTCTGTAGAATCCTTGTAGCCTACTCTGTGGTTCCTCCTTAATATCCAGGCTTCCCTTACTACTTTGTGTTCCTGGTTCACTTCCTCTGTAACTTCACCTGCTGTCATCCTGGCATACCAACATTTTCTGCTTCAGCTTCTTGACATCTTCATGACAGACTGTTCCTTATCTACATGGATCTTGGACATGCTGCCTGCTCTGTGCACCCAAAACAGAGAGAAATTCCCCCAAGGCCTTTGACCACGCAACTCATCTGGGGACCTACAGCTTCCTTCCAGGCAAGACAGAGATATTATGCCCACCCAATGTGCAGGTCACCTCAGCTACAAACTTACTGCTGCCTCCCCTGCCACTCCACTCCCTCTCGCATGTCACCTCCTCTCCTGTAGATGACCCCTACAATTTATGAACTTCTATGACTTCCTCCCAACCCAGAACAAGCTAGAGGGAAAGTTCTCCTCCACAACTTTTCTGAGAATTTCTGGCACAGTATCTTTCCTCTAGCATGGAGAACCCAATTCACAGTAGCCAGAGGGTTACCTCCGGGGCTCCTCAGGAGCCTCTCCATCCATGGGATACTCTCTAGTCTCATCTTCTCAAGGCCCCAGCATCCTAGTCAACCTTCTCTTGGGCTATAATGGAGACTCGGTTGCTTCTCAAGGCTCTTCACCATAAACTTCCACCATCAGCCTACTTTCCCTCCAGAAGTCTCTGTAGTCAAGAGCTATTCATCTATTTGTCTAGAGCACACAGGGACCCTGGGACCAGAATGAGGGCCCAATATCACAGAGGGCTTTGTCACACAAAGGCCCCGAGAAGAGTGTGATTCCTAGCACACTGGACCCCTGGGAAGTATGTGAGACCTTAGTAAACAGGAACTACAAAAGGGCTGTGAGCTCCCAAAGTCCAGTCAAAATGTGGAAGGAGTGAGAATACAATCAAAGAGGTCAAGACCATGATGGGGATACCCACTGAAACAGTTTACCTCAGCTGATGGGAGTCTACCAACTCTGGTCTAACAGCAAGGGAACCAGCAAAGGACCAAAATAGGCCCTCTGACTGTGGGTGACAGTTGTATGGCTGGGGAAGACTGTGGAGCCACTGGTAGTGAGACCAGGATTTATCCCTACTGCTTGTTCTGGCCTTTTGGAACGCGTTCTCTTTGGAGGGATACTCTGCTCAGCCTAGAAATAATGGGGAAGGCCTCGGTCCTGCCTCAAAGCAATGTGCTGGACTTTGTTGACTCCCCATGGGAATCCTTACCCTCTCTGAGGAGTGGATGGGGGGTAGGATGGGGGAAAAGCAGAGGGAGAGGGAGAAGGAGTGGAACTAGAGTTGGCATGCAAAATGAGAAAAAATAAGTTTTTTGTTTTTTTTTTAAATTTAAAAATGGTTGTGAGCCTTTGACATACAGAGATTCTGGGAAAGGTGTAAGACCTGACACAAAGGAAGCCTGAGAAGAGCATGAGACATTGGTACATGGAAACCATAGGAGGGTTGTGAGAACTTGGCACAGGGGAGGAGTGTGAGGTGGTGCCTGTGGCCCTGGGAAGTGGAGAAAGCCTGCTCCAGTCATGGGAATGACTTTTCTGTTGAGCTATGGTCTCAGTCAGGCTTCAGGGGTCAGGCTTCCACTTGACGTGCCATTTCTTCACGTACTCTTTACTCTGTGCCAATGGACCCTAATGGCAAAGTGGGGCTGTACTGGCCCTTTAATCTTCTGCCAATAAGATGTGACCAGTACTGACTGCCAAGAAGAGTTCCAGCTCAGTGGATCCTCCTAAAAAAGAAAAAAGGCCAGATTCTTGCCCCAATACCCTGTTTTCTTCATCTTAATGTGATCATTTCCAAGTAGTGGCCAGCTCTCATTTAATTGGATATAACAGCGCAGATCAGATTCTGCCTTAGAGATGAGTTATCAGTTCTGTGTAGTTTTACCCATTGGGTATACGGTTTGGTACAGACAAGGATATTAAGCCCCAATCTCACTTCATAGACAGCATCAAATCTAAGGAAGACACCAAGCACTTAGATGGGACAGCTGACCACATGCAAGGGACATGTCACTCTCTGTGCAGCTTGTACACAGATGGACAGCAACCAGGCACAGGGCCCCTCCCTGACTGTAGATAAGGGACTGCTGTACAACATCTGTATGTACTCAGGGGCTACTCAACCCAATGTATTCAGAACACATTTCACTTCACTGTCCCCTCAAAATCCAACAGGCTTCAAAGTGCAGCCTCTTTTATTCCTGACCAGCTGAGAGACTGGGTAGACTGAGAGCCCAGAAGGTCTCTAGGTCTCTTGAGAAGATCACTGAGTGAGTAGGGCCAAAAGTTGCATACCGGGGCTTTGGAGGCCCATTACTGCATGGAAGGAGTAAAGTTACTAGATTATTCATGAAGCCTGGTAAGTAGGACATGAAATAGAAAAACCTCTGTTAATGAACACAGAACAAAAACCTTAAGCCAATGCAGCTGCTTACCTAGGACAGAGAAAAGAGCCACCAAGGTCCATGCAGTGGTGAGGAAGGGAGCCCGCACAGAGAGCCACTGTAGACTGACCACTGAGTACCCACTGCCGTTCCAAGGATGGAGACGCTCCGGACCCAGGCCTGGGCCAGAGAGAGGCTGGGAGTAAGCACTACCCATCAACCAGGCCAGCAGAACAAGGGTACACAGACTGTCTGACTCCCATGTCCACATGTTGGGGAGTATGCTCCACAGGCTGAGTTTTTACCTGAGCTTCTCAACAGGCAATCCTGATCTGGAAAGGCACATAACCAGCTTCTCTATAGCTATCAGAGGGACACCTGGCTCCCCTCCTCTGCCCAGACCCTCCCCTTTACTGACCACAGGCCCAGCCTTGTTCTAGGCAGCCCATGTCTCCTGCCATCTCAAGACATCTCCCTACAAAGCAGCAGGCCACTTCCTCCAGGCAGGAGTTCAAAGCCTTTGCCCACTTCCCTGTCCTGGGAGACAAAAGGCCACCTGTCTACAGAGATTAGTTACTGCTGTCACATAAAATAACAGCGGATAAAGAAGCAGGGTTTAATTGGCTCTTTATCGAGGGTTTTGGCCCCTGATAGGAGCACCACATGAGACAAGAGAAACTTCAGGTAACACCCAATTCAAGCTAACACCACTGTCCAGCCTAGGGGGGTTATAGCAAAGGGTGTCCACTCCTTAGATTTCTGAGAAATTCCCAGGGCATTTGCTCTTTCCAGGATCCTTTATTTCTTATCCTGTTTGGGGCCCTCAATTCAACTGGTTCTTGGTGCCACTGATCAGGTAACCTCACAGCAGTGTAAGATCTCTGCCCACATGGTTCCTAGACGTGTACTCTGCACAGGCAAGTCAGAGTATGCCAGGAGCAGGGACAGAAAGAGCACATGACCTGTTGTGTGACCCATGAGAAATGGAAGCATGGTCATCCCCAGAGCCTAATGAAGTGGGACCTGTGCTGAGGACGGCAGTATCTTACTGTCAGAGAAGTCCAGTTTGCAAGAGAAACAGTGATGTTAAACTGACTCCTACTGAAATTGGATAAACCCATATTAAATCCAAAATGAATCAGGGTATGTGGAAACAAATTCTAGATGGAAATAACCATGTGTTGCCTGAGTGTGCACATGAATGTGTTCCCCGTTTCTGACCTGGGATGGGCAGGTACAGCCACACCCGGTACTCATATTGTGTTTTCTAAGATCCTTCTCTACTAGGAGCATACTGGGCTGCACTTGGTTGCACACGCCTTTAATCCCAGCCCTTGGGAGGCAGAGGCAGGCAGATCTCTGAGTTTGAGGCCAGCCTGGTCTACAGAGTGAGTTCCAGGACATCAAGAACTACACAGAGAAACCCTGTCTCGAAAACTAACTAACTAAAAAAGAGGAGGTGGAAACTAGAATATCTGGAACAAGTGGACTCCAGTCAAGCACGGAAAGTCTGAGATGAGCCAGAATATCTCACTCCAAAGAGTCAGGAAGCAAAGAACAGCAGCCCTGTGAAAAGAGGTGTGGTGCCATCCTAGACCTCCACTGCCAAATCAAGTTCCACTGTGGGTCATGATAGTCCTGCAACTATTACCCAAGCAATAAAGTTCAGAGAAAAGAAGATATTTGCATAGTCTTGGAGAACCTCCCACAAAATGCTCATGAACTCAACAAAATGCCACCTTCATCCAGAGGATCCATGACCGTGACCAATAGGATGTGTGCCAACCACAGGGAGTGGGAGATGTGCACCTGTGCTGCTATGGAGACCTGACCTGAGGCCAGCCTCCAGGAAACAGCATATCCAAATGGAGAGACACCCTGACGGTGTGTCTTTGCCAGGAACACAGGGAGTAACATTCTAGATTCTAAGCTCATGTTCAGGCATAGAGGGAAATGGGAAGTAAGGCCCTGAGCAACCTCTGGAATAGTCAAAGGGAATAGCTGTCTGTCTAGTCTTCCTAACAAAGTAAAGTTTTTTAAAACACATTGTTTTTTAAAACCTTACAAAACTGAGGGTTAGGCCCTAGATTCCATCTTCAATACTAAAAAAAATCTTACAGATAAATGTTACATAGAAAAATACATACTTTACTTCTGCTTCTGGTAATATTATAGAAAGCAATAGTAGATTTCTGGGTTTTTTTGTTTTGTTTTGTTTTGTTTTTCAAGACAGGGTTTCTCTGTGGCTTTGGAGCCTGTCCTGGAACTAGCTCTTGTAGACCAGGCTGGGCTTGAACTCACAAAGATCCACCTGCCTCTGCCTCCCGAGTGCAGGGATTAAAGGTGTGCACCACCACCGCCCAGCTAGATTTCTGTTTTGATGACCAGAACAAGCTACTTTAAGCATTAACTTAGATGAACTAAACCATAGCAAGTCAGGGACCTCCATAGAAGGGATGGGTCTCCAGAATTGGGGAAAGAGGACTTTTGGTGGACATGGTAGAGTACCCTACTTTTGAAAACAAAAAATAGAACCTAGTGGTGAAGGTAAAACTTGGTCCAAGCAGTAATTAAAGGGCAAAAGCCAACAAGTTCCTCAATGGTAATTGACATCAGTATGCATTCAAGAATCTTAAAGAAGCCCACAGGATACACTCAGAACTCACTTTGACCACACTGTGATCAGACCCTCCAGCCAATGTCAAGACATTAATATAACAGTATAGAAAGAGCAGAGGCATATTTATGCTGATAAATTGACAAATTACCAAATAAATAATTTTAAAACTGTAATTTACCAAAATTGACATTGATAGAACAGACAAATTAACAGTCCTGGATCTATTAAGACCTTGATTTGTTGTCAACCTTTCCACAAAAAAAAATCCAGGGCTAGATGGTATTAATGATAAATTTAGTCAAGTTGGTGAAGATACAATAGCAGCACTTAATAAATATTTTAAAGTGTCTGGGAGAGAGAGCTTTCCATTATGAACTGTGAGGCAGCTATACTCTGATATCAAAAATTGGCAAAAACTTTATGAAAAAGTTTCAGATCAACATTCATCATGAAACAGACACAAAACATCCACCAATAAAGCTCCTGTAAGCACAACCCAATCATATTTAAAGTGAAGCAGAGGTTACTAAGGAATCCAAGATTACTTTGCCATTGTATGATCAAATCAATGTATTTTACTATATTAAAAATGGGAAATGTGCAGTCTCAGTGGCGAAGAAATAACATTTAATGAAATTCAAAATTTGTGCAAAATGAGGGTTGGTAGTATGACTCAGTTGGTAAAAGCACTTGGAAAAAACCTGATAACTTGAGTTTAGTCCTGGGTAGGAGAGAACCAACTCTCCAAAGTTGTCCTCTGACCCCTTCACACAAACACACATGTATGCACACACACTCACATGCACACAAAATAAACATAATTTTAAAAATTATACAATACAAAAATCACTCAGCAACAAAAGGCATCAGTGTAAGACATTCAGCTGATCTTTATTGCCTGTACTCAATTCAGTGTTTTACCCGCAATGGGAGCGTAGCAAGGGAATCCACCAGAGCCATTTCACTCCACTTGTAGAAGGTCCTAGTGCAATAAAGAAAAAAAAAGGCATAAAAAAGAACAAATATTGGCAGGGAAAAGTGAAACTATTGTTATTTACTAGTATTATTTATATGAGAAATCTCAAAAGTTCTTCAAAACAAGTGCTCAAACTAATATGAATTTAGCAGTATCTTAGAATATACATGAGTTATTTTTCTATGTGCTAGCAACAAATTTCAAATTATTCAGTCTACAGTAGCATCACAACTATAAAATACTTTGATCTAATTTAACGAAAGATATTTTGTATACATAATTGGTTGAACAAAAATCTTTCAGAAATTGGAACTTTCACTAGTATTAATTAAGATGTCATTTCTACTCAGATTTGTCTCTGGGTTCAGAATTATACTAAAAGAATCCTGTGAGGCCTGAGATTGATCCCGGATGAGAGTGGACAGAGGGAGAGCAGAGGAAATGGAGGGACCTTGATTTTTAAAAAGAATCAGTCCTCTGATCTTAGTAAGTAACAGTACTAAGCAACTTTTTATTTCCTTGTGACTCAGATAGGAACCCCACCAGCTGTTGTCAATAACCTTGGTGAAAGAAGAAAAAGCACAGAGCCACAACCCAAAAGAGATGATCTGTGGTCTCGCCGATCATTTTCATTCTTACTTCATACACTTGAGTGTCATCCACAACTTCATAGGTTTTTTTCCATCACCATTTTTTTTTGTTGTTGTTGTTGAAGGTCTTAAACAGACTTAAGGAGGCTAGCAGGAGCCAATTAAGGAAATTTCCTTATGAATTCTGAGTTGAGGAAAACTTGCTGCTCCCTGTCTGTGCCTGACCCCAATGCGCAGCTTCTCATATGTGGATCATCACTTCACATGGAGACGGCTAACTGAACATGAGGCCAACAGCAGAAGGCTGTGAAGGCGCAATACTTAAAACGTGACTCAAAATCAAACATAACCTGTGTGTGAGGTGTGTTTGTCACTGCAGACCTGTGTTGCATTGCACTACCTCACTGCAGCCTTGATTCCAAAAAAAAATGTATTTTGCACTGTGTGTGCCATCATACCAGCACAACACCAAAGAATGCTGCCCGTTCATACCTTGGCTGAGAGTCAAGATTACTGTATGTTATGAGTTGCTACGTTTTTGCCATGCATATTGAGATCTCTTCAAGAAACAATCGTTTAATTATGAAAAACACTTTTAGTATTTTGATATCAATTAGCAATCAATAAAATGCCTCACAAATGTGCCTGCAGGCCAATATGATCAAGGCAACTCCTCGGCTGAGGTTCCTTCTTCACAGGTGTGTCTAGTTTGGGTCAAGGTGACAAAACTGTGACAAAGGCATTGCTTTATGTCCTTCACTGTCAAGTATTTAGCAAGATTTAATTCTTTATTTAAAAATAAAAAGCACACCTCATTAGTATATGACTTTTTGCTTTTAACAAGTGTTTAATTATATGTATACCAAAGAATTGTTCTAAGATAAGATTTTTTATGTTTCATCATCATAAAATCTTTGGTTTACACACACACACAATACAAACTTATATATCCAGGTTTGTATAAAATTTTTTGTGTGAAGAGAGTCACAAGTTTAAAAAGTTTAAGAAGCCCTGCCCTTGGGATGGGGAAGCAGCGCAAACGGTAAAGTACCTCTTGTTTAACATGAGGACCCGAGTTTGGGTCCCAGCACCATATAAAAACTGACTACAGCAGGGCATAGTTGTAATCCCAGTGCTGAAGGCGTGGAAATAGAGAGGTGGATCCCAGGGCCTTGCTGGCTGGCTGGTTTAGTTAAAACAGACAGCTTCAGGGTCAATGTGAGACTTCTTTTCAAAGAATCAGGTGGAGAGCAATGAAGGAAAATGGCATCAATTTCTAGCCTCCAGATATGTACTACTCAGGCACATGTATCTGCACGTACTTTTTTTTTTAATTAAAAAAAAAGGAGCCCTTTCCTGAAGCACTGAGGCCTTGAAACAGTTTGAGGTGGCAAGTTTGGTGCTGACTAGTGGGCCAGGTCCTGCTTTGGCACCCTGCCTGGTGTGCTCCAGGTATACTGTCACGTTTCTCTGCAGCCCATCTTCCAGAAACAATACCATGAGTCTGTGATGTGTCCCATCCTGGTCCTAGGACCCCTGTCCTCACATCACTGAGACTACATAAACTCATTTTCTAGCAGGCAGCCTCTACCTATGGACCAGAGGTCTCTCACTCAGCAAGGGTCCAGAATGCATAATTATTTGATTCCCTCGGGCCTAATGAAGGGTGGCATAGTCTTAGCAATAGCATATTCTTCCAGTTGTTACTTTATATTCTGAGTGTCTGAAAAACTCAGAGCGTTGTGGAATAATCTTTTTGTACACTATAAAGATTGGTGTAATAAAAAGCCAAACAGCCAATGGCTAGACAGTATTTGGGGGGCAGAGAGGACGCTGGAAAGAAGGGAAGAGACACCAGAGATGAAGAGCAAGTAACATGGGCTTTACAAAGTATAGGAACCAAGTCAAATAAAAGAAAATAAATTAACAGGAATGGGTTAATTTGAGTTATAAGAGCTAATTAGTAACAAGCCTAAACTATTGGCTGAGCTTTCATAATTAATAATAAGTAACTGACTGGTGGGACAGAAAAAGACTCACTACAAAAGAGGGCTATAGAGGTCCTTCTGGAAAGCCAGGAATCAGCTAAGCCTGTGAACAATGTAACTCTTAAGCAGGTATCAAGGCCTTGTCCTTTGATGAGCTCTGCCTTTAATCTGTGTTTGAAAGACAGTGTGCTCTGTCCTGTAGGTGTCACGTGACAGTGAGCACATAGTGTCCCCTTCTTTTCTCCTGAAAGTGCCTGTGTTTACTATTTTCAATCCCAGGCCTTTACATGAGTCCCTCACCAATTTAGTATCCATTTGTGCTCCCGTTTGAGCATCTGTGAGAAGCTCTGGTGGTTTTTGACCTTTAAATCTTGGCTGTGGACAAGATCATCTGCCCTAAGCTGACTCACACACAAAAGTGTAAAACTGTCAGGTTTGGAGGCCATGTGAGGAGATAGGTGGACAGGCCACAGGATCTGAGGAGGGCCAGCACATGTGTTCCTTTGCTTATGAAGTTGCAAATGCAGTTACAATGGGGGATAGTCTTCACCATTTTTAACTGTGAGTATAGAAAGCCCCTAGGAACAAGGATAACCCAGGAGGCAGAAGAAAATGAAGATGGCATGCAGCATGCCTGTGATCTTTAGAGGGAAGAATAGGAATCACTGCAGTGGTTGTAGCTGGGTTCCCTCATACATCAGTTCCACACTGATCTAGACATATTGTACAACTGCCAAAGGCTGAAGTTCTAAAAGAAAATGATAAATAATAAATAAGTAAGCAAACAAATAACTTCTAAAAAGGAGAGTGTGATCACTCTTTTGTTCCCTCTTTATACATAACTAGCACATAACCCGTGATGGGTACAGTTCACACCTTGGTGAGATGGCAAAGAAACTGAGAGTAATGTTTCTGGGGCAAGTGATAACATATGAAGACAGTCTGTATGCTGAAATGTGACAGTGTGTTGAGTGATACAGGAAGCCAGCACGACTCTCAAGAAATGCTATTGAATTACTGAGGTGCAAAATGTCATGTCTCTCCCTTGACACAAATCTTCTCACCACAAATACAGATGAGGCAAATATGACAAAGATGTCAGTGGTTAAGGAAAGGTGGTGTCTGTACAGTTTCCCTGCCTCGGTGCTGTTGGGCTGTTATTTGTCATTAACACAATTCTGACATCCCAGATACACATTATGTACCACATGAAAAGACGTGGATAGAAGGTCACCCCTACAAAGAGCCACAGCCACGCTGACTTCTGATCTGTTCAAAGGGAAGTTTGTCACAAGTGATATTTCATTCTAACTAATACATTCAATCTAATAATGGCAATGTAAAAACTTTCCATTTTCCCCATGTATGGAGTGAAAAGACTCCAGAGAACAGGAGAGACTAGGCTGGCCTCCCCATTCTTCTTTGTCTTCCAACATAAAATGGTACAGAATACACATTACTGTTTCAAAAGGGAAGAAATGGAGCATAATGAGGAAATACTGAAACAAAGCAAAACTAAAAACCAGCAAAGCAAACTCCAGAGTCTGCATTTCCATATCTGATGTCAAAATGCTCTTCAGATCTCCAGCTTCTTTCAGTTTTGTTATGTGACAAGGCAAAGATTCCTCCACCTTGTCTCAGCTAGAGCCAACTTTGGCTTAACCTGAAACTGGCCCCCTCTTTTCCTACCCCCACTGTGAAAAGTCCCATGGGAAAGTACCCAACCTTGCTCTAGAAAACTCAGGATTAGAAGGCCCCAGATAGCTACATGCTTCTATTAAACCATTTGCTTGCTTTACTTCTCCATGAAACTTGCTAACCAGGGTGAAGTTTTTTGTGTTCTTTGCCTTTAAAAGGTCCCTGTAGCCAGGTGGTGGTGGCACATGCCTTTAATCTCAGCACTTGGGAGGCAGAAACAGGTGAATCTCTGTGAGTTCAAGGCCAGCTTGGTCTACAAGAGCTAGTTCCAGGACAGACACCACAGCTACACAGAGAAACCCTGTCTCGAAAAGGAAAAAAAATCCTTATAAAATACATTCAAGGATGCTCTGTGAGAACTGTTTCTCTCTGCCTTAATTCAGACTCTCAATTTGGACTTTGTTGTGCTGAGTGGTCTTTGGGTCTTTATCCCACAACAATTGACTGCAAAGCACTTCTCTCCCTTGGATTGGTTCCACACAGTCCACAGCTTTCCTTGGCAGGTATTCTATGACTCTGGCATTTCCAACATCTTGGGATTTCTAACACAAACTAGGTTTCACCTTCACAGCTTCATGCAATGACCTCTCTGAGCATTCATGCAGGGGCACACCTAGCCTCAGTGATTTTCCTTAGCTGTGAAGAGAGATCCCACAACCATTTCTTATATTTTTTTGACTCTAAAGTCAGAACCACTTGGCTGAAGCTGCCAAATTCTGCTGCTTGATAGGGATGGAACTTGACCTCTTGTTCAACTATATTTTTATCAGCTTTCTGTTTCTGTGGTTAATGGTTCCCTTGCTAATAAAGTTTTCCTTTAATTCTTTTTGACAAGTTGGAAGTCTAGCTAGGTGGGGTCTTGCCTTGAGGTCATCACTCCATTTATTCCACTTAGCTTCAGGTTTTTCTGTAAACTTTTTATCCCGTTGAGCATAGGACTTAGCTCCATTACATTTCCTGGTGATCCTTTTCTCCTCAAACTGTATATTTTGCATATCTCCTTGTCTACCTTGTTCCTTTTCATTATAGATCTGTATAAGAGTGATTACTAATGACCACAAGATAAAGTCAATACTAGGCTGTCTTGAAATCTCCTCTGCCAACATCTTTAATTCAAAACTTTTCTATGTAGCCTCAGGCAGGGTAGAAAGCAGCCATTCTTCACCAAAATATCACAAGAATGGTCTCTAGGCCACCAATTAACATTCTTCCCCTATGAAATCCCCTTGAAATAGGCCATTAGGGCTGGAGAGATGGCTCAGTGGTTAAGAGCACTGGCTGCTCTTCCAGAGGTCCTGAGTTCGATTCTCAGCAACCACATGGTGGTTCACAACTATCTGTAATGAGTTCTGGTGCCCTCTTCTGGCGTGCGGGCATACATAGAGGCAGAATGTTGTATACCTAATAAATAAATAAATCTTAAAAAAAATCATGATCCTTTAAAAAAAAGAAATAGGCCATTATAGTCTACATAATCTACACTCTTAGAGTCACATCTTCCATGCTCTTACTAGGTTGGCCCACTAAGCCCTACTTAAAGCATTAAACTTCTTTTCTAGTCCAAAGTCCCAAAGTCTTCTATATTTCTACAACAAGCAGCAAGGTCAGGCCCATAACAGCAATACCTTACTCTCTGGTACCAACTTCTGTCTTAGTCACTGTGAAGAGATACCATGACCAAGGCAATTCTAATAAAAGAAAGCATTAAATTGGGGGCTTACTTATAGTTTCAAAGGTTTAATCCATTATCATCTTGCAAAGGACATATATGGTGATAGAGCAGTATCTGAGAGCTACATCCTGATCTATAGTTAGAGAGAAAGAGAAAGGGAGACTGGGCTCGGCATGGGCTTTTGAAATTTCAAAGCCTACCCTCAGTGACATACTTCCTCCAACAAGGCCATACCTCCTAATCCTTCTAATCCTATCAAAGAATTTCAGTCCCTATGACTAAGCATTCAAATATAGGAGCACATGTGGAGTCATTCTTATTCAAACTACCACACCCACCTCTTACTCTTACTTCCTTCTGCTGATTTAGTCTCAGGTAAAATTCATGTTTTTCCTGAGATTTTA
Organism: Ondatra zibethicus; assembly: GCA_004026605.1. Classification (NCBI taxonomy): domain Eukaryota; kingdom Metazoa; phylum Chordata; class Mammalia; order Rodentia; family Cricetidae; genus Ondatra; species Ondatra zibethicus. The sequence goes on along the minus strand of PVIU01004518.1, from coordinate 44,626 downwards.
TAAATCCTTGGCTGAAACACTCAACTACCTTGAGTTTCCTACCATGGGTATCCTTTGAAACCTATAGATAGAGAATAGAAAAGGCAATCCCAAGTGAAATGTAAGGAGCTGATACCAGGTGAAGGGAGGCAGCACTAGATCCTTCATACGTTCAGTAATAGGGATGAGTGAGAGGAGTGTCCATCCAAACAGAGCCAAAAGCAAGAAGGCCAAGTGGGGTAATTTCTGAGGAGTAGAGAGCTAGAACTTTGCTGAAGGCAGGTGGCAAGAGCAATGAAATGTTTCGGTTAAAAAACATTGCTACATTCTCAAGTTAGGAGCTCACTCTGCTGCCAGAGGCTTATTGTGTCAGAATGATGGTAGGCACCATGATCCATGGATGGATGAGGACATGAATGGATATATAAATAGATATGTGCCTGGATTGGGATAGGGTAGGTGGGTGAAAGGATGGCAGATGGTAGATAAATGAAATGATGAATGGGTAGGTGGAGAGTGGGTGGACAGATGGAGTGGTGGTAAATGGATGATGGATAGATGGTGAGTGGATGGAAGGATTCACAGAATGTTGGTAAATAGATGGTAGATGGATGGATAGTGGCTCTTGTCAGGTAATAGGCATCAATGGGACTCCTATGATCAGATATTTCAATCTTCCTTTAAGCTAGATAACAATTTAATCTCCCATACTTTTCTAGTCATGCCTGAATATCTTCGCTCTATATCATTCAGGGACCTAATTAAAAGAAAAGGGACCCAACCCTCCTACAATGTCTCCTAATAATGACCATGATTATCTCTTTTCAAGGGTCAGTGATTCAGTCCTTATATGACTCTTCATTAGATCCAGATATGGGCTACTACCATGGATGTAGAGCACTCATAGACACTTCAGCTATCATCAGACTCAAATACTCTCTCATGCCTTTCTTAACCATAAAAAAATATTTGCTCTAGTTTAAATAGAGCATCAACCCCTAAATAATAAAGTTCTCTTTAAAATGTCACCTTGTACTATCCCAATATCTTTTAATAAATTATTCCTCAGATTGACCTCCCTATAGATCTTCAAAGCTATTAATAGTCCTTCCTTTATTTTCCAGATCACTCATTCTACAGTCAGATCTGTGGGAAATAAAAACTACCTTCATTCCTCTTGGAGACCTCAGTCAGGAAAAGGTAGACTATGTTAATTAACACCACAGTTACCCGTTAAAACACTTTTCCAGGAGCCTTGCCTCACCTGGAAGGCAATGTTACCAGTTGTGCTCCTCAGAGCTCATGTAGATCAGTGAGTCTCAAACTTCCTAATGCTGTGACCCTTTAATACAGTTCCTCATGTTGTGATGTACCCCAACCACAAAATTATTTTGTTGATGCTTCTTCACAGTAATTTTGCTACAGTTATGAATCATAATGTAAATATCTGGCATACAGAATATCTGATATGTGCTCCCATAGGGATCATGACCCACAGGTTGGGAATCACTGATAGATACTCTTTCAGCCAAAACCCCTTTTGAGGTGCTTTGATGGATACTCTTCTTTATGGATACTCTTATTTTATGTTCAGATCAGTTCTGGGATGAAGAAACCCAATCTCTAAGTCAGTTATATGTAGACTCAACAAAGTATCAATGAATAAGGACTACAGAAAGACTCTCCCAAGAAAACACCTCCCAGTGACTATGGAAAAGTCAGCACATAAGTTTGTTAAATAAGGAGATAAGTAAAGTTTTACTGGTTTCTCACTGTCTGTGTCACACCTCACTATCTGTCTTCAATTCTATGCAACCTCTGTTTCTACTTCCTATACACCCACAATGAAAACTCTAGGTCACATGTTTGCTATGCCCAGATCCATGGAGTCCCCAAAAAACCAACAAGGAGACCGAGTCCCATATATAAAACCTTTATTCTTATTCAAGTCTGAACTCAGACTCTCGTGTCAAAAGCACTGGCATGATCAGAGAGTCCCAAGCACAGTTTGGGTGGCGTTTTTGTAATAGTGGTTGGGGTGAGAGATTTTCAAGGTTCAAGACCCCTGATTGTTTGACATTTGTCTAAGGTGTCCTGGTGAAGACTGATAGGTGTGTGCTCACAGGTGATCCTATCTACAATGACTGGAAAGTTAGAAATTGCCTTTGGATGATCTGTTCCTGGGTGGTGCCTGGGTGGTCACAGTTTGTGGTCTTTCTTGGAACCAGGTATTACCTTAGGGGAAACTATTGAGACTCAGGCCTCTTTTGGGCTTGTCGTGGCTGGGCCCTACAGTGCTAAATCACTTATGCTATAAAAATCTTTGTTTTATTCCTATAAAAGTAGTACCTATAGTACCAGAGGACATCATTTGGCATATTCAAACTATTACTAAATATATTCAGAAGGCTTTAGATGACATCGCCCAGGAAAGTTCTTTTCTTTTAAAAATTTTTAGTGTGTGTGTGATGTACATAGGATTCACCTTAAACAGGACAGATACACCCCCTCTCAATTTCCTAGTCCTGAAAAAAAATTTTCCTTCCTAAACTTAACTTTGTCCTCTGTTCTTCCAATACCTTGCCAGGTCCAAGAGACACCAGACAGTTCCACACCACAAATCCTGGACAGGAGTAAAGCGACTAGCTACCCAGGATGTGATCAGTGCCCTGCTTTTTCAGGACCCCCCAAGAAAGAGTTCAGTGCCCACACATAAGCAGGAAGCAGTCTTGAGAACCGCTGTCCAATCCCCTCAACCTGCCATGCCTAACTCCCTGCCTTTTTATTATAAGAGAAAGGCAGGAATGTTGCAATAAATCTGCTAGCCTGGCCTGTCACCTGGGTACCCTGTCCCTTTAAGAGACAAGCCACACCCACTCCCAATCTCTCTCTCTCTCTCTCTCTCTCCCTCTCTCTCTCTCTCTCCTGAAGATGTTTTGTTGCGAGTTCCTTCTCAATTGCCGCCAGGTAATTTCAGAGATGGCTCAACTGGGAAAGTGTTTGCCACTTTACCAACTGAGGACCTTGTTATCATTCATAATTCTAATGGCATACCGTGCAGTGAGAGCTGGGGTATAGAGTTTATTTAGTGGGTTAAGGAGAGAAGGGGGTGGGGAGAAGAGAGAGAGACAAAAGCTGCCTTTCCAGAAAAGGACAGAGAGAGAGAGAGAGAGAGAGAGAGAGAGAGAGAGAGAGAGAGAGAGAGAATGAATGGGGGAAGGGGGAGGCAGTAATTACTTCTTCAGAAGAGGGACAGAAAGAAAGAGGGGAAAGAGAGAGAGCCACTGGAGAGGAGGTAAGAGACCCATTTGCCTCAGCAGAAGTTGGGGTAGGTTGGGAGTGGGTGGAGCTTGTCTCTTAAAGGGACAAGGTACCCAGGTGACAGGACAGGCCAGCAGATTACAACAGACCTTAATTCCATCTGCACTCCCAGTACCCATTCCAATACCCATTGTTGTTTGTTTGTTTGTTAGGTTTGGACTGTAATCCCAGTGCTAGCAGTACTAGAGACTCAGCAATAGGAGGGTCCCTAAGGTTTGATGCTTTTGGTTGAACTGCAGAGCTCCAGGTTCACTGAGAGACAGGAGACTGTCTCTAAATAAATAAATAAATAAATAAATAAATAAATAAATAAATAAATAAATAAATAAATAAATAAATAAATAAATAAATAAATAAATAGAGAAATAAATAAATAGAGAAATAAATAAATAGAGAAATAAATAAATAGAGAAATAAATAAATAGAGAAATAAATAAATAGAGAAATAAATAAATAGAGAAATAAATAAATAGGAGCCAGATGTGATGGTGCACACCTTTAGTCCCAGCACTGGAATGCAGAGGCAGGCAAAATCTCTGAGTTCATGGCCAGTCTTGTCTGTATAGTGAATTTCATGACACCCAGGTCTATGTACAAAAACTTATCAGGTCCAAAGGGAATCCCAATTCCCCCAAAAGGCAGCAGATAACCCCAAAATAACAGTCTTTGCTGGGTTTCAGCAGGAGCAGCATTCCTGAGGAACCTGTGAAATGGGTTTCTGCCTGCCAGAAAGAGCTACTTCCCCAAGGCTGCATATCAAAGTCTAGTCACATAGACTTTGTAACCTCTTATACGTTTCCTGGCCTTCTCTCACCCCCTCCTCTACCCTAAACTCCCAGGCCATCCAGTTCACAGGCTTTCCTCCCCTCAGCTACTAATAACCTACATGATTTTTCCATTCCCTGCTTCCCTAGTCCTGGCCATGACCATTCTCCTTTTTCTCTCTGCTCTGACTCTTCCAGATGCCTCTGTCTGTTCTCTCTCTCTCTCTTACCTACAATAAAAATCTTTCTCCTATTCATGGAAAAGTCATTTCAGCAGTTTCTTTACTGAGAGCCGACTTATAAGACCCTGTCTCAAAATATAAATGAATGAATGAATGAATAATAAAAAATGGAGAACAATTGAGGAAGATACTTGATATCAACCCCTGGCCTCTACATACCAGTGTACACATGTGCTCATGCACACTTCCCTAAACAAACACAAACACACAGACAAGACAATAACAATGAAAAGAATTCTCCTAAGACTGCTCAGATGGGCAATCATACTATTATCAAGGTTAAATGCTATGTGTATATTACTGGTAATTCCACCAATGTCTCTTCTGCTTACAAGATCTACAAAACCAGAGTCAACCCTCATCCAGTACTATAATTACTTCTGGAGAAAAGTTTTACAACAGAACCTTCAGATTTTCATTGTGGAGGTGGTTATTTGTAATATAATCTTAGTGCTAACCCTATTAGTCCTTTTACCTGTGTGTCACTGTTGCTGTAATTTTATCTCCTCTTATTTGTAGTCAATTCACCCTCTTAAGGCCCTATGGCAATATAACTCTGCATACCTGGGTCCCCTTGATCATTCCAGAAGTCCTAAAAATAAACAAGAGTGAAGACACTGAATGCTAGAACTGCCCCCATTCCAAAACCAGGTGCTTCCCCCCTACCCCACCATCAGTCATCATCATCACTAAGGGCTAAAGCAACAAGTTCCCGTCATCACTGTCCTGTATTTTCCTATGTGCATGCTCCATACCCCTCCCCTGATAAAGCCTACACTATCTTTGCCTCTTCCCTCCCTCCCTTTCTCTCTCCCTCCCTCCCTCTCTCCCTCTCTTCCTCCCTCTCTCTGTCCCCTTTCTCTCTCTGTTATCCCCACTCAGAGGCAGCCTTTAGCACAAACACCCCCAATAAATTTCTCACATAAGATCTGTTGTGATTTCTGTAGATCCTTGGCCTTCCTTGGCCCTCCTATCACCAGAATAACTTTACACCACAAAACCTGCACAATGAATCCTTCAAGCACCATGCCAAATCAGGTTGACATCCTTCCTCATTTTAGGGCCTCAACTCTAGAGTGGGCATTATTAGAAAGTTAGTTAGAAAGTAGCAGACTTGAAAGTCACTGGAGATGCCCCTCTCCTTCTATAATCAGCTTCGGACCCTACCTTCTGTGTCTTGTTAACACAATGATTTTAAAGAAAGAGAAAGTATCACAAATGCTGTCCTTCGAATTTAAAATATATGCAAGAATAGCTATAGGTGAGAGATGGAGGTAGCACGACTTTGAGACCCATTGGAGAAAAGCTGTTTTTAGTAGTAAAAGGTGGCTATTTATATAATATTTATTTTATATAATATTTTTCCTTCCTTGAATTTTTTAGATCTGCTCTACTGCATGATTTTTGGTCTAAAGAATGTGAGTTGTGTCACTGAACCCATTTGTAAACACAACTTTGGGAGCTACCAGAAAGACTGTAAGAAAGACTATAAGATCTAGCAGCAGTCTTACTGGTGAAGAACAAAGGCTGTTTCCTCCTTAGGGGTTAATTCAAATGGGCCTGTCAATCACCTGGACAGGAAAAGACCCCCCAGGAAAGCTGCTTACTTTAGGTATTTTAAGAAAATAGTTCATTCTATGGGCTTTTTGTGGTTGACCTTGACCCCTCTGGCTCCTACAATCCTTCCTCCCCTTCTTCCTCAGGATTCCCTGAGTTCTGCTTAATATTTGACTGTGGGTCTTTGAGACTGAATCAACAATCAGGGAGCCTTCATGGGTCTGACCTAAGTATTCTGCATGTATGTCATGGTTCTGTAACTCTGTGTGCTTGTGGGACTCCCTAACAGTGGAAGTAGAGCAGTCTCTGATTCTTTTTTGTCTGCTTTTGGGACCTTTTTCCTCCTACTGGGTTGCTTTGTTTAGCCTTAATATGAGAGGATATGTTTAGTCTTATTGCAACTTGATACGCTATAGTTGGTTGAATCCCTGGGAGGCCTGTCATTTTCTGAAGGGAAACCAGAAGGGGGGGTGGATTTGGGGGAAAAGGGATGGGGAGACTGGGAGGAGAAGGGAGGGGAATACTGTGGTTGAGATGTAATATACAAGAGAATAAAAAAGATGTAACACACTTTCTTTAATCATTCTTCAGTTGAGGGACATGTAGGTTGTTTCCAGGTCCTGGCTATTACAAATAAAACTACTTTGAACACAGTTAAATCAAATGTCCTTATGGTAGGATGGAGTGTCCTTTGGGTAGAGATGCTCAGAAGCGGTATAGCTGAGTCTTAAGGTAGATTGATTCCCAGTTTTCTGAGAAACCACCATATTGGTTTCATATTGATTTCTAAAGTGACTTGAAGCAGGATTAATAAAAACTCAGAGTGAAAAACTGGGGTTCAACCCAAAGATCCAAAAAGCAAAACAGTCAGCCACTGGTTCTTACCTCAATCTCAGTCTGAAATGGTCATCCTGCCCCCAGGAATCTCAGAATGAGACTGTGTCTGAGAGCTGTCTCTCCTCCTACCCCCACCCCATCTTATATTCCTCTCTAGGTTTGGGATTAAAGGCATGCACTGCCCGATTTCTATGGCAACTAGTGTGGCTACTGGGATGAAAGGTGTGTGTTACCATAATATGGTCTGTAAGGCTGACCAGTGAGACTGTTTTACTCTCGGATCTTCAGGCAGTCTTTATTTATTAAAGTGCAGTTGAAATGCCACTACAGTGACTGTACAAGTTTGCACTTCCACCAACAATAGAGGAGTGTTCCCCCTTGCTCCTCTTGCCAGTTTGAGCTGTCACTTGTACTTTTAATCTTCTCCATTCTGACAGGGGTAAAATAGGCACTCAGAGTCATTTTGATTTGCATTTCCCTGATGGCTAAGGATGTTGAACATTTCTTTAAGTACCTCTCAGCCCTTTGAGCTTTTCCTGTTGAGAATTCTGTTTAGATCTGTATCCCATTTTTAAAATTGGACTATTTAGTCTTTTGATGTCTAGTTTCTTGAGTTCTTTATATATTTTGGATATTAGCTCTCTTTCAGATGTGTGGTTGGTGAAAATCTTTACCATTCTGAAGGCTGCCGTTTTTCCTGTTTATGGTGCCCTTTGCCTTACAGAAGCTTTTCAGTTTCATGAGGTCCCATTTAGTAATTACATTTTTAATGCCTGTGCTATTGGTGTTCTGTTCAGGAAGTTATACATTTGCACAATGGAGATTACTCAGTTATTAAAAAATAACATCATGAATTGTGCAGGTAAATGGATAGAACTAGAAAAAAAATCATCCTGGGTGAGGTAACCCAGACCCAGGAAGACAAACATGGTATGTACTCACTTATAAGTGGATATTAGCTGTATAATAAAGGATAATTATGCTACAATCCACAGACCTAAGAGGCTAAAGGGCTCAGTGGGGACCCATTGATCTCCCTGGGAAGGAGAAACAAAATAGATTTTGAGAGTAGATTGGGGGTAGGTGAAGATGGGAACAGGAGGGATTAGAACTGTGTTTGTGTGGTGCTAGAGAGAAAGAGGACTTGGAGAGACCACTGTAATTGAGGGGCATTTCAGGGTGAGATAGAAACCTAACACAATGGAAACTCCCAGGAATCCATGAGGGTGACCCTAGTGAAAACTCCTAGTAATGGTAGCTATGAAACCTGAACTAGTCATCTTATCTAACCAGACCAATTTCTAGCATAATTGTCATCAGAGAGACTTCATCTAGCAACTGATGGGAATAGGTGCAGGGGTCCATAGCAAATCATAACAAAGCTCAGTAAATCCTGCAGAAGAGGGAGAGGAAGGATTGTAGGAGACAGGTCAAGACATCACAAGGAAACAGTCCACGGAATCAACTAACCAGGGCCTATAAGGGCTCATAGAAACTGAACCGACAATCAGATTATATCCTGTATGGGTCTGACCTATACTCTCTGTACATGTTATGGTTATGTATCTTAGAGTTCCTGTAATACTACTAACAGTGGGAGCAGGGACTGTCTCTAATTCTTTTGCCTGCTTTTGGGACCCTTTTCCTTCTATTGGGTCCAGCCTTCATATGAGGGGATGTGTCTAGTTTTATCATAACCTGATATGCCATGTTTGGTTGATATCCCTGGGAGGCCTGCCCTTTTATGAAGAGAAAGGAGGAAGAGTGGATCTTGGGGAGAAGGGATGTGGGATGGGGGTACTGAGAGGGGAAGAGGGAAGGAAAACTATAGTCAGGATGTAATATATGAGAGAAAAATAAAAAGAAAGAAAATAGCACAAAGTCTATCTAAATAAACATGCCAGCACAATGCCCCTTGGTTTATTGCTCACTGTTATCCTTGAGAGTGCCTCCTTTTGTTCTATAATAAATTGCCTTTCATTGGCCAGGCCGTGGTGGTGCACACCTTTAATCCCAGCACTCCAGAGGCAGAGGCAGGTAGATCTCTGTGAGTTTGAAGCCAGCCTGGTCTACAAGAGCTAGTTCCAGGACAGGCTCCAAAACTACAAAGAAATCTGTCTGGAAGAAAACAAAAATAGATGATAGATAGATAAATAGATAGATAGATAGATAGATAGATAGATAGATAGATAGATAGATAATATATAGACAAATAAACAAATAAATAAATCACCTTTCTTCTACACCACACTCTGAGTCTTGGGTTAATTAATTCAGCAGAAAACTCAAGGACCAGAGAGTCAATGGGAAGCCAGAGCGAGATCCTATCCCCAAGTCCATAAAATGTCTTAATCATCTTGCTAGAGTATCGTGGGATCAAGAAGGGACAGCCATTCCCCTCAGGACTGCTTCTTCCTGTGTCCTACAGCTCAGGTCTCCCCCACCTGGTGAGAAGGTGACTCTGCATTATCTGTCATTTCAGAAACCCCAGGCTTAGCAGGATGTTGCTATCTAGACTCCCAGGTAAGTGGGTGATCACTTAAGATCTTGATCAACCTCCTTGCTTCACTGGATTGAACTTTAAGTAATACAATTAGATGTTGTTAACCCTGAAGACCTAAGACTCCTGAACTATAACTCAAAATGAAAGGGAATATGTCAATCATCCACAGAACTCAAACTACCAACTCATCTCACCTAAGTCATCCAGTATTGCAAAGAAACAAATCTCTTGGAGCTTGGCAGCTTAAAACAGGCACAAGCCTTAACAAAGTTTTATAAAGAATCTGAGAGGGACAAGAAAGGCTGGTTCTGTGATAGTTTTTTATGTGGTTGTGTCAGCTCTGGGTAGGGTGGTGGACCACTGAAAGCTGTGCCTTTTCCAGGTCATGTTCATAAGGCTCACAGAGACACTGAAAACTCTCCTGAGGTCACCAGTTCTGGCAATCCAAGAAAGCATTCAGGAACAGCCTTCCATAGTTGTATCTCAGATGACACCCACCAGATCTGATACCTTTAAATGGTTCCAAAGTCTAGCCCTGATGTGATGACAGATGACCACATACCTATGTGGTTCCTGTAAACAGAACAGTGTTAGGTGGATTTGCTTTGCTCTGAGTAAATACTGATTAGATGCCTAATGTGTTTCTAGACCTTGAAAATGGCAGTCATTCCTCATTCATGACTTCATCTTCCACAGCCTAACCCAAAGTCAAGTGTGGCATAAAAATAGGAAAAGAAAATTTTCAGAAATAATTTTTAAATTGCACTCTTCTCTGAGGGTTTCTTGAATACATGGCTATGCCATGTGTTAATCTGCCAACTGAGACAACGACTCTATAACTAATAGGCATCAGTGTTTGTAGCAAGAACATGCTGTACAAAGGCTTGATTCTTTTCCAGGGATGGAAGCACAGAACTGGACAGCCTACAACTCATGTGGCCACTCAGGGCAGCTTCCCAGTGATCAATGAAGATTATCTCAGCAGATTGCTTAACTATCTCATCACATGGGTTCTGCAACCTGCCGCAGTACCCCAGGAGTCAGCATAGGCCAAGGACCACACAGGGAGGTCCTGAAGAGGACACTCACGTAAGGTATGTTACAACACATGGTCACGATTACTCATCTATTGCTGTTAATCTTACCCTGTGTCTGATATATACATTAAGCCTTACCACACACACATAGGAAAGAACCTGGTATGAAACATGACATGTTAGTGCTAGCTGAAGCCCTAGGCACCCACTGAGACTCTTGGACATATCCCCAGGGACAAGAGAGATAACTGTGTATTGTTGAATCTTCCTATTGCTGCAAAAGAGACTGCTTTTACCAAGAGGGACAGAGGTTTGACACAAGTAGCTAGTGACAGAGCTGTCAATCATGAGGCCATATCAAAATTTATGGAGAAACCTCTTCATGACTCAGCTCTGTGGCCAGAGAGTCATGAATGACTGAAGAGAGAAGAGGGTTGTCCTGATTGTTTCTTGGTTTTCTTGTTTTTGTCAATTTGACACAAGCTAAAGTTCTCTGAAAAGAAGGAACCACAATTAAGAAAATGCCTTCATAAAACTGATTTGTAGGTAGCCCATAAGGCATTGTCTTGGTTCATAATTGATATGTGAGGACCCTGCCCATTGTGGGAGCCCTGGGGAGGTCATAGGGTACCTTGTAGTAAGGAGGCTGCTTGTTCGTTTCCTGGCTGCCCAGACTCCCAAAATAACCACACAGAAACTGTATTAATTAAATCATTGCTTGGCCAATTACTTAAGCGTATTGCTAGCTACCTTTTACATCTAGAACTAACCCATCCCCATTATTTTATATTTTACCATGAGGGTCATGGCCTGATGGCAAGGTTTCAACATGTCTGTCTCTGGAGGTGGTTCCATGGCTTCTCTTTGACTTTGCCTCCTTTCTTCTCCCAGCATTCAGTTTAGTTTTCCCTGCCTAGCTAAGTTCTGCCCTGCTATAGGTCCAAAGCAGTTTCTTTATTCATTAATGGTAATCACAGTACACAGAGGGGACGCCCACATCACCTAAGAAAATGGGCTATGCAAGCCTATAGACAGGATTCCTTCTTGACTTTGGCTTCGACCCTGCCTTGAGCTCCTTCCCTGACTTCCCTCAGTGACTGACCTGAAAGTGGAAGCTAAAATTAACCCTTTCCTCCCCAAGTTTATTTTGGTCATGGTGTTTTATCAAAGCAATAGAAACCTTAATTATGACAAGGCTAAATATGGAAGGACAGGTATGTGGGGTTTTTTGGCCTCCAAAGCAGAAGACTACACACTGGGTAGCTGAGAAGCACAGACATTCACAGTTCTGAACTGTATCTCATCAATATACTTTCAGGACCAGTCTCCCTCCATGGGCTCTAGGGTGGGAATTTCACCAGCCTCTCCCTATTATCTACACATCATCCACCGTCTGTATCTCTGTGTGTCCAACTTTCACTCTTCAAACACAGACGTTAGTCTTAGGTCCCCTTATTTAAGGAGATCATCTAACTTAGTTACATCTGCAAGCCTATCTCTTTCTTTTCTGGTAATTAAATAAAATTTTAATTGATGCATAAAAAACAAAAATTAAACACATGAAAGGGGACAGCATTATATTTTCATGCATACATATGTGGTAATGTTTGGATAGGGCTTAATGTAGCTGATTCCTCAAATAGTTAACATTTCAGAAGCCTAAAATGTCCAAATTTTGAGATGGCACAATTCATTATTTTTTTTCATTTTATTTTATTTTTTTAAAAAGAAAACAAACTATCTTTTTTTCATTATACATACCCAATCCAAGCTCCCACTCCCTCTCCTCCTCCCATTCCCTCCACCAATTCCCCACCACCCACACCTCAGAGAAGGTAAGGCATATTGCTTGCAAAGCCTATTTCTAAACAAAGCCCGGGTGTTGGGATTTTCGGAAATTAAATTTATTTATTTATTACTGTGTGTGCAAGATGGAGTGATTGCATGTACTCCTGGTGTTTGCGTGTAGATCAGTTGGTCCTCTCCCTCCACCTTTATATGGGTTCTGGGGGTTGAACTCACATAATCAGGCTTGCTCAGCAATCGCCTTTACCCACTGAGCCATCTTACAGTTTCTAGGGTATTAAGATTTTAATAAGTTGTTGATGAGAACACAGACCTATAGGGTGCTCTCTCTTGCAAGAACATGGGTTGCTTTCTTCCCTTAGGACCTCTTCTGCTCTTTCCAAAAGGCCATAGTAACCAATCAACCTGTTCCCACAGTTCATATCAATCAGAGAAGGTATCTGTCTACATCTGGTTTCTACTAGATGGGAGATCTTGTACCAGAGTCTCATGAATGACAAGTAGTCAGTAAAAGGTTGATTTTTAAAAGAGATTAAGTTACTTAATTTAATGATAGGGAAGCAACCAGAGAAAAACTAAACATTCCCTATGGGCTGGAACAAGAAGCAGGCAGTGGAATATTAAAATTCCCAAATCAAATAGGGCGTGGTGGCACATACATTTAATCCTAGCACTCAGGAGGCAGAAGCAAGTAGATCTCTGTTTTATAAACTGATGACATGACCACTCCATCATACAATTAAGAGGAAGGTTTTTATTGTAGATACGAGAGAGGAAGAGAACAGCCAAATAATTCTGGAAGAGTCCAGAGCATAAAGAGAAAAAAATAGACTGAGTATGACCAGCAGACTGAACCTGGCCAGGGCTATCTGTGAGAGAAAGGAGAACAGCAGGGGAGAGAAAACAGTGAGAGAAGCAGGAAGGAAAGAGATGGACAAACAGACAAAGAATAACCAAAACAGCAGTGTTATAAGGAGAATGAGTAGGTGGGGATAGGAAAACCTGTGAGTTGGAGAGAATTTAAGGTAGGGGAGGCATGGACTTTGAAATATATAGCAGGTTCCTGTGATACTGAGGGGCCTGGAGGCCAATATGAGCTTTGATATGCTAATAGGCACCATAAGTAGTCATTTGTCTCTCCTGCCAGAGGTAATAGAAATGACTCCTTTTGGTAGATATAAACCATTTTCACAAGTTCCTGGGGAATGCTGGCTTTCATATAACTGCCAGAAATCCTCCCATAGTCCAGGTTGAGCTCATATCTAGATATTTGGACTTATTTCTAGAATTTCAGAAATGGAGTTTCCTTTGGACCGAATATCTGTGAGTTTGAGGCCAGGCTGGTCTGTAGTGAGAGTTCCAGGCCAGTCATGGCTAAATAGTGAGAATCTATCTTTTAAAAAAAACTCCAAACCAATGGCTGGGAAGATAGCTCAGTCAGTGAAATGCTGTCTATGTTCAATATGAAGACCTGAGTTTGGATTCCTATCACCCACGCACTTCCATCCACCCCACCCACAGAAAGCAAGAAGAGCATTGTAACTTCAGCACTAGAGACATAGAGACAGATGGATCTCTAACGCTTATTGGTTAGTCAATCTAGCCAAAATGACAAGCTACAGGTTTGAGGGGGGGGAGGGAGAGAGAGAGAGAGACTGTTTGAAAACATAAGATGGAGATGATGAAGACCCCACCTCTACCTCTGGCCTATATATACATGCACACTCACTCACTCTCACAAATAAGAAGGAAAAAGCTAAATCAAGAGAACCATCAAGCCAGAGCAGGGTGACTGTAAGCTTACGATCAGAAATTGAGAAAACAAAGGCATTGACAGGTGAAGAAAAACTAAGAGAACTATGTGGGTCAGCCAAACATGTTTCAGAACCTGGGACTCAGATAACCTCCAAGCAGAGAGGAGACTCCCAGCAGGACACAGCTCTGGGAAGGAAGGAAGAGAGAACACATGGCATTTTCCCCTCTGCTTGTCCATGCTTTGAAGTCAGTTTTGTCTAACATTCACACATCTCTCTGGAGTTTCTATTTTATTGGAGTTTGTCTAGTGTGTCTTTCCCATTATCCTTAAATAGCCCAAATCATTATATTTAAAATGGTCTACTTGTAGGCACCATGTAGGTGAGTCTTTAGAATATATATGTTTGAAAGCATTGTTCCAATATTGAACCTACATTACATGTAAATTTTAGGGACATTAAAACTAACAAAAATTTTAAAAATTCTACATCAATCAAATACATGCCACAAACACTGGAGTAACAAAACAGATGTTAGAGCAACCAAAGGGCCCAGGTCATGAGAGGGACCACAGACCAGTTTACCAGGATGACACCATAGAATGTGATTATGGCTAACAAGAAGGCTACAAAGTGTCATCTGGACTGAAGGGAAACAGTTATATTAGTATTAGAGGCCTTAGGTTCTTACAGGGTCATTTCAGCCCTAATACTCATAAGCAGTGCTTTTAAACAGGCTAAATTAATTTCTCACAGTTCTAGAGCCCAGAAGCTTAAAGTCAAGATGGTTCAGAGCTGGAGACTATGAGGCCTCCTTACACTCTAGATGCTATCCATACCTAGTGGCCTCTGCTTTGTTCTCATGGCTTAGTGCCCAGTGTCTCCTGTTCCTCCTGTGAAGATCCTTGTCTTAGCAGGTCAGGGTCCACCCTCTAACACTCCTTTAACACCCAGTACCTCTTCAGAGTCCACCTCTAAATATAGCAACACTGGCTCTTAGACTTCAGGTGTGGCAATGCTAGTCCTTCCCATTTGCCTCAATAATCTCACACAGATCAGAAGAATATCAAGTGTGAGCAGTACTGAGTACCCACAAGACATACTTGGTTCTATGGATCTCTCCACTGAAGACCAATTCACATTTATCAGTGGCTTTTTACCTTGATAGAATCTGCCTTTAGTCACACAGCATACCCTGACATAGAAGGAAACTGGAAATTAGTAACAGAAACTCCTTGGATAAACCCCCAAATATGCAGAAATTGAATATTATTCTAAATAGTCAGGTTCAAAGAAGAATAAAGTCATTTTCCAGGATGAACATAAAATATAACATGTCCAAATTTAACAGTGCTTAAAGGAAAATTCATAAGACTAATTATTTCTATTAGCAATATTTAGCTAGTAATAAATTTAGATTTAAAATGTTTACATTGGAAGCAGAAGAAAGCTGGAAACAACAGTCTAAGTTTCCATCTTAAATCACTTTTAGGAAAAAATGAAGCTCACATCAAGTAAAGGAATAGAAATAATAAGCATAAGTGAAATCAATGGAATTGAAAACAAATACAATAAAGAAAATCAAGGAAATAAAAAGCTGTTTTGCTTATGTAGTCCTGGCTGTCTGGAACTCACTTTGTAGACCAAGCTAGTCTCAAACTCAGAGATCCACCAGCATCTGCCTCCTGAGTGCTGGAATCAAAGGCATGCTCCACCATTGCTCAGATGAAAAGATTTTGTTTTGTTTAGATAAATAAAATTTATAAGCCTTTAACCTACTGACCAGAGAAAGGAAGTTGGGGCAGAGAGAGAATGAGGAGTGGGGATGGAGGAGGAGAGGAAAGAGAAAGAAAAGATTCCATTTTCAACCCTACCTAACACTCAACAAACTGAGATTGGATCTTCTTTAACCTGGTGAAGCATACTAATTGAAAAACTTTCAGTCAACACTGCCCTTCGCTGTGGTAGAAACTAAGCTCTTTCTCCCAGAGCTAAGGTCACAAGGAGGTCTACTCTTATCACACATTGCAAACACCAGAAATAATCCAGCTAGTGTCACAAAATAAGAGGTGCCAAGGCTCACGGGCTGCAAAGGAGGAAATGAAACCATTTGTCTGCTGAAGGCATCGCTGTTTACGTGTGTAATTCCAAAGAATTAGCAATAAGACAAGCCCTGCTAGAACTAGTTAGGCAAGGTCCCAAAGCCCAGTGTTGACACACAGAAGCCCATCTCTATTTTATTCAAAGGCACATAGGGATCACAACTCAGAGTTCATGGAAGAATGAAAATATGTTCACCAAAGAACATAAAAGATACTCAGCATTGTTAGCCACAAAGGAAAAACCTCTAAAACAATGATGTGATGCCACTGTGTGCCTAGGAGAGAGCTCAAAAGAAAGGAAAGAAAGGGGACGGTGTACATGAGACAGCAATGCCTTGTCTTGTGTTTATACAACAGGAAATAGCTCACCCTAAAGAGAAACCAGCTCATGACTCTATGGTTCATATGAAGAACTAGAAAATGAGGTTCTTACTCAAGTGCAGTTAATAGATGACCTTTGAAAAGCACTTGGTCACAAGTTTTGATTACTAGTCTGTTCTACTTCCTTGAAATTCCACTTTGAATCTTTAATTTTTCTTCAAATCCCTAGGAGTTTCTATTCAATGGTATTAAACTAGTCATTTAAGGCATTAAATGATGAATAATGTGATATTCATCTTGAAAAGCAAAATAAAACTAAGTAGGTGACATAGCTGCCATTTGATTTAGTAAGTGCAGGTTGGCACAGAAGTAGAGAAAGACCAAATACAGTGAGTGATTAGATAAAGAAATGGGTCTAATAGAGACCAGCAGAAAAATAATCCCAAGCAAGAAGAAACATGAGATAAAAAGAGTGGCGTCTGGATCCTCACTTGGCAATGGTCAGTGACCGTAGCATCTGCTACAGGTAAGATAGGTGCATATCCCCATCCCCATTCTGTGTGGCAAGGCCACCACATTGCCTGAATTCTTCTTTGCTGAATGGCTTTTCCAAGTCCATGGCACCCTCCTGGTCAGCCTGTATTACCCTCCCTCATTCAGCTTCATTCTGACCTGCAGCTTTTTGAAGTCTGTGATCCCTTCCTGTCATTTGCTCTTCTTCAAGGGCTTTGCTCACTTCACGTGCTAGAATAGGACCTAGAGCCTGGAGGTGTGCAACAAGACAATTGAGAGCAAAGGGTTGAGGCCCTCCTTTAGGAGTAAGCCAGCAAAGTTATTGGGCTCTGACCCAGAACACCTGCCTTCCCAGAACACAGGAAGCCAAGAAAGATAGCAGTCAGGGAACAAGGCCAAGGGTCAGAGGTTGAGGCTGCGTCAGGACCCTGAAACTGGGTGGGGAAATTGGCAAGGGTGAGCTCCCCAGCACTCACCTCTACCACTCACACAATGGTCCCCTGCTAGGCGGATCTTCCAGCCCATCCTGCATTGTATCCCTTTCCATTTTCCTTGTGGCTTCATGTCACACTGTGCATCCCATCTTGGGATTCTAAGACATCAGTCATGTCGGCAGATCAAGAGCCAGTTGCTAAACACACCCCTTGAAGTTGCTGGGAATTCAGGTGTGTACCGGCTGGCCCTGCTGGTGGACCAGGTGTGGGTGACTTAGGACTTCAAAGGTCTTGGGCAGGAAAGAGGTTGTGAGTTCAAATAGGTGAGTCAGGCCCATTGTTTCATATATCTGAAAAATCAATTGAGTCCAAAGTAAAACATGTATTTAACCAGCAAAAGTGTATGGCTAATTGGTTTTTAAAGGATGTGCTTCCTGATCCTTCATACCAAAAGGGATCTGAGATTAAAAAAACAAAACAAAATAAGACAAAAAAATCTATAAGGACTGAGTTCTGGAAATGGCTATCTGAGGCCAAATGAGTACAGAGAATAGTGAAATAGCAGAGTCTGCAGAAGATAGCTCAGTCTTTCCTTTAGGAGATAGTACTACAGGAGTGAGAAATAGCACAGAAAAACCTGCAAGCGTGTCCCAACAGAAACAGCAGGCTGATAAGGGTGTAGGCCCTCCCAGGGATCCCTGTGTCTAATAGATCTCTGCATGGGTGCGGGGTCAGAGCCAGGAATCCCTGGTTCTTCTGTAAGATGGACTCTTAACTTAGATAGCACTTACAATGTTCCTGTCCCAAATAGCTCAAAGGTGAAGTTGCAGGCTGCTGTGCCTCAGGTGGTCTCAGGGAACAGGTTCTCAACCTGAAGACTATCTGGTAGGTTTGGTGCCTCTTAGGACGCCTGTGTCTGGATCCTTATCAACCTTAGATGCTCCTGTGGGGAGGGGCAGAGACAGGTGCCACTGTGTGCTACTGCAGAAGCCATCTGGGCAGGGAGTATGATATGAGCCCTGCTCAGGTATAGCTTCTGAAGGTGAAAGAGGACTAGGACTTTGAAACCATCTTTTGTCTCCCTACATGCAGGCTCAGGGATGATATATCCTGGAAATGTGGGTGAGAACTCTGCACAGCAGCAATGAGATCTGACCAGGCCTCTTTGGAATTTCTAAAGAGACATCTGTGAACAACTTTCTCTATTAGGGCCTCACCAAGCTGTCTTCTATATTCTATTGTCTTAGTACATTTTTGGATTTGGTATGTATATAAGTTGTCATAATCAAATGGAGTTGTTTGTATCAAAATTAACCAAAGTACACTGAAAGCTGCCAGAAGAAGGGGACTCTCATGCTCATGTGCCTAAATAGCAATAGCTATGAATTAAGACTCTGCCAGAGCCAGAGCCAGGCAGAAACTACTCCAGCCTCACATGGGAAGCTTCTGCCAGTATGCCTGCCCACTTTTGGTTATTGACATCCTGGCTTTTTACTTTACCTTTAAAAGTCTTCTTTTGTCTCATTCCCTGAATATGCCTCAGATACATGGCTCACATGGCTCAGATACATGGTCTCATTGTGGTGCTCAATCCCAAACACAGGAGTTTTTAGACACTCTGTGACTGAGGTTGACAAATGTGTGAAGGGTTGTTTCTGTGGCTGCTTTACTAGAGATTTGCTCCCTTGAAACAACACAGACTTTTTTTCCTCACAATCCTAGAGGCCACAAGTCCCACATAGAGGTTTGGGCAAAACCGGGCTCCCCTGCAGCACCAGGGAGGGTCTTCCCTGTTTTGTCAAGCTCCTATGACCCCAGGTGCTCCCAGACTAGGGCTACCCCACCTCAGTCTCTGCTTCAGCCTCCACTGGCTCATCTTGGTAGTGGTTTTTGACTTCTACAAGGACTAATAATAACCCTGGGCCAGCCTAATAATAACCCAGAGCAAATCTCAAGATTCCTGGGCAGCTTTTCTTCTGTCTTATGAGGTGACATTTGCCATGTGAGCAATTTCATGGCCTTTCAGGCAGTTCATGCTGTCGTGAGAAGCTATGGGCTTCAACAACATATGCTCCTTTCTCAGGCTTGGAATCCAGGATCAGGCCTGGTCATGTCTGCTTTTGGGGACCTGTCTCCCTGCTTCCTTTCTGGACGAGAATAAGGAAAGAGCTTGTTGATGAAAGGAACTGATGCATGTGAGGTTTCCTCATTGGATTTAGCTAATGGGTATGGCATGACACCTTGATACAGGCCTCCAGGCCCACACCAATTGTGTGTACATAAAGCAGCCATGAGAAGGACTTTGCAGGACATCTCTAAACAGTGTGTGTGTATGTGTGTGTGTGTGTGTGTGTGTGTGTGTGTGTGTGTGTGTAATATACTGACAACTCCCAAGCACTAATGTTGATTTTAACTGGTAGAGATACAGCTAGGGAGAAGAGTTCTTCATTCAACATTTAAGAAAGGACAGTTGCAACAGGGAGGGAGGCTGGTCCTGGATCATAGTGTCTTTAAGAGTAGGAGCAATGGGAACAGGGTGGGAAACTCCGTTCTTCCCTACCCCTATTCCTGCTTCACTCCTTGAGATGGCAAAAGCTGTTTGCCTTCAAGGATGACAGCTATTCTGCACTCAGCTGCAGCTTTACACTTCTCTCAAGCAGCCCCTGCTTGAGTCTCTTCCTGAAGTAACGCATGTGGCTCTTATTGGCTGTTCAGTACCCTCTGCCCACAGCTATTGTGCCAATGGGAAGTCCACCTATGAGCATGGGAGGACACCTTTCAGCATTGCCAGCAGGCTGATGTGGCTCCTGCTTGGCTTTAGGAGGAAGTACTGTTGTGTGCTTCCCTGTGGAATGAGGGCAGCCAACAGAGCCACCCATTACTCTATGAGACCCAGTGAAGACACAGGGCCAGGGGGACCTGGATGAGCCCTTCTTCTATCTAAAAATCCTCAATCAATACCACAGCCTCTTCCTTCTACTCCATATGGTCAAAGACACGGGAAAAAGCAAAAACCTTCAGGAACCAGCTTGAACCCACATTTTCTTCTGGCACACATGAGTCACCTCCTTACTGGTCTTTTTGAAGATGACTAGCTCTAGATTTTGGGGTTCCACAGGTTCAAGAATTCAGCCTGGGGTTGTAGAGCCTCCATGGAAGAGCCTAGGAAATGGCAAAGGGCATCAGGTAGAAAGAGTCAGGGAGGTCTTCCCTACTCCCTGCTAGTGTTCAGCTGGCCTGGCTTGTGGGTCTTTAGCAACACATATTTTGTCACGGTCTGCAGAGATACCATATAAAAAAGGAGGCAGTTCTCACAAGCCCTATACATGGCTCTCCTTACCACGTCTCAGACATCTAACGAATGCCAAGATTGGAGACAGCATGGGAGAGAGTGTTTGTGAGATCCAGAGAATGTTCTGGGTGCTGCCTGACAACTCTCTAGGTGATAAGGAAGACCACATTGTGGGCCCCAGCAAAGAAAGGATCCTGCTAAGGAAACGTCAGGTCTGGGTGGGAAATCTTTGTGCGCTAAGAGGAAGAGGGCATAGCTCCTGATGTGGACCAGCCTGGTTCACCATCTCTGACCCAATGCCACATTACTGTTCCCTGCTCTGTGTTTTTACCAACATCAAATCCACTTCCAGTGGTATCGGTTCACTTCAAAACACCTCAGATGGAACTTAAGGACATTAAGTTAGATGTTCACCTGGAAGAAGTAGATTGAGGCACATTAGACAGCTTAAATACGTTTGGGTTTGGCTCATAATCTAATGTTACCATTGCAGATGGTATTCAATAAACCACCTTAAAGAGTTCTTAGTGGTAGTAATCATTAGCATAACCTTACTGAGGCTTGTAGGAATCTCTGCAGGATGCATAGCTAATCCTTGTCCTTTCCTCAGTGAAGAGACAAAATTTTAGTAAGCGGAAATGTTATTTACAAACTTTCTGCTGGCACTTCCATTACAGTAGAAGAGCTGGTTCCAGACAGACTACCGCTCTCCCAAGGGCTCTCTTGGACTCTGACCGCAGTCAGGCAAAATAAGATGGAAGCTTCTGCTGTGCCCTGAGGTGCCTGCCATTCATTTTGCTTCTGAAAAGCTTGGGTATCTATCTGTTCACTGCCTGGAAGTCAAGTAGATGAACAAAGTTCTCCTCAGTAGACCCGGGGTTTGACGAAGGGACTTTCAATGTGTCCTAGGCAGGGGAACACTGTGAAACTTTTGCACCCAGCCTATCTCTCCAGCTGCAGGGTCCTAGTGGGAGGCTGGAGGAGCATCCCAGGGTCTGGGCAGGAGGGACGCGAATGCCCGAGTCACTAGCAGCTGCTACCACAGACCACATGCGCCCAATGGGGCTGTCTGGGGGAGGGTCCAGAGCAGTGTGAGGTTGCACACAGCCGGGGGCTTAGCGTGGGTGAAACCGCCTCAGACAACATGCTCCGCCCCCTTCCTGGGCCCGCCCCTTGCAGCGCTGGGCCTGTCCAGCCACTTCACCATACTGCGCAGGCGCAGTGCACGGGCGGCCGGTTTGAAACCATGGCGCCAGGGCAGCGGTTGGTCTTGTGCGAGGAGACCGTCCGGGAGCGCAGCGGCCTGGGTCCTCACCGGGACCTGGGTGCGTGTGGGGACGACTCCAGGGGCTCAGGGTGTCCCCGGAGGCCTGCCTGGTCTGATAAATCGGCCTCCGTGCGGGTGCCGCTTCGCCCAGTCTCGGCCGGTTGGTGGGGGCGGGTTGTGGGGGAGGGCGTGGCCGTCCCTGAGAGCCTGGGGACCGGGCCTGTGTGATAGTGTGCATATGTGTGATTGATAGCGTGTCTATGTGTGATTGATAGTGTCTATATGTGTGGTTGATAGTGTGTATACGTGTGATAGTGTGTGTATATGTGTGATAGCGTGTATATATGTGATAGTGTGTATGTGTGATAGTGTGTATATGTGTGATAGTGTGTATATGTGTGATAGCGTGTATATGTGTGATAGCGTGTATATGTGTGATAGTGTGTATATGTGTGATAGTGTGTATATGTGTGATTGATAGTGTGTATATGTGTGATAGTGTGTATATGTGTGATTGATAGTGTGTATATGTGTGATAGTGTGTGTATATATGTGATAGTGTGTATATATGTGTGATAGTGTGTATATGTGTGATAGCGTGTATATGTGTGATAGTGTGTATATGTGTGATAGTGCCGCGGTCAGGCTGAGCCAGTGCCTCCTTTGCAGCAGCTTCCTTCTCTATTCTCCTGGGTTCCTACATGGTATTTCCTGAGGGTTTTTGTGTTTGTGAGGGATGCTGGTCTGTTTTTATACGGTTTGGACATCAGGGCCTCATGTTTTGTGCAAGGGGTAGTGTAGAATTTGTGCTTTTTTTTTTTTTTACTTTTTTCACATGGGCTTTTCCAATGAAACCATGCAGGCCTAGATTTTTCCATTGTTGAATGTTTTAAGTTACAAATTCGATTTTTCAAATTATAGTGGTTTCACCTGAGTGAATTTTTGTTTTTTTATAAATTTGTTTTTTCTTGATTGTCAAGCATGTGTACATGGAGCTGTCTATAGCATTCTCTTACTAGTTTATTGCTGTGGAGTCTGTAGCGATATCCCCATTTTCATGAATGATAACGGTAATGTGGCTTTATTTTTCAGTCATGTTGGAGATTTATGATTGTTTTTGATCATTTCAAAGACACCACTCTTGGGTTGGTTTATTTGTCTTCACTTTTTTTTAATTTTTCCCTTTTTCTACTTATTTTCTTTGGGCTTACTTTGCATTTATTTTACTCTTTGGACTCTAGAAGCAAAACCTTATGGATTAAAGCTTGTTTTGTAATTTAAATATTTTAATCTATAAATTTCTCTTTATGTATCACTTAGCTGCATACACCTTTGTTAGTGTTATGTTCCCTCCTGTTTGGAATATTACTGGAGATGCAACCCAGGGCCTTGCATATGCTAAGCAAATGCTCTATCATGGAACTTCACTCCATGCTTTTATAATTTTCCAAGTGTGGTGTTAAGCCAGTATGACCTTGATCTCCATATTTAGCCCAAGGTGGCCTTGGATTTTTAGTCAGACTCCCAAGTAACTAGAATTACAGGCAGTTGCCACTGTGACTGGTTCTACTTTTCATTGATTTCAATATGGTTTTAAAATATCCCTTTGGATATCTTCTTAGACCTTTGAATTACTTAAGAATTACTCTCTTTTTTATACGTACTTTAGAAATTTGTTTTTAAGAATATCTCGTGTTCGGAGGTTTTCTCAATTTCAGTTGTTGATTCTAGTATAATTCTAATATGGTCAGAGAATATACTGTGTATGATTTTAGTTTCTTAAATCTGCAGAGAGTGTGTAATGACCCAGTATCTGATTTCTGTGCGAGAGTGTTCCAGGTTCCCTTGAAAAGTGTGTGGTTGACTGGAATGCTAGTGAACGTTGGGTTGATCTTCTTGGCTGATAGTGTTCCGTTCAGTCAGAGGATTTTTCTGTCTACTGATCTTATTACTTACTAAGAGGGTATAGTAGTTGGTTTTTTCATTTCCTGTATGAAATACCTGACAAGAAGCAACTTAAGAGAGAAAAGGTTTTATCTCCTCGCAATTGGAGGAGATAAAAGTCCAAGCGAGGAAGGCATAGTGACTAGAGTGTAAGGTGGCTGTTCACATTGCATTTGCAGTTAGGAAGCAGACAGCAATGGATGCCAGCCTACTTTCTCCATTTTTTATTATTTATTTATTCGTTCTTTGATTCTTTTGGAGACAAGGTCTCTCTATGTAGTCCTAAGAAGTGGTGGTGTATACCTATAATCCTGGTACTCGGGAGTCTAAGGCAAGAAGACCTAACATTCAGGGCCATCCTTGGCTGCCTAGATTTGTCTCCAAAACAAACAAAAACATCAAGAACTTTAATGAAGACTCTACTCAAGGCTGTTGAGATGGGCACAGGCCCTGTTGCAGTGAGGAAAGAAGATTCTGTTCCCAGTATGATACGGGCATGCAAATGATTTAGCTGACAAGTAGGAGTCCATAGATGAAACATTGCTAAGAGGAAAGGAGGGAGGAGAACCTTGCTGGCACTGGGGGATAATGAAGGATGAGGGATCAAGGTGAGGGCAGGGAATTCTTGCTAAAATGACTGATCAGAGTTCTTATAAGAAGTGCACGGGTGGACCTAGGATAGACTGTAAGCCCAGTTACACTTTGGTCAAGCAGAGTGTCTGTCACTGCTGTTTCTAAAAACTTCTAAAATAATCCCCCAATTGAATTTCTATTATACTATTTTCAATCTTAAAAATAATTAAAATCTTACAAATTTCTGTTCTTAGCTGAGCTTCGATCTTTATCTATTCCTGGAACATACCAAGAGAAGATTACTCACCTGGGGAACTCTCTGATGCGTTTGACATCTCTAAAATCCTTGGATCTCTCACGTAACTCCTTAGTTAGTCTTGAGGTACGTTTTAGGCTTGTTATAATTTATCAGTTCAGAGGAGCATATTTTAATGGTTAAAGAAATGCAGCATGTTTTGAAGCTGCACAAAGAATACTTAGAATGATTGTGTTATATTGTCACTACTGTTCATCTAAAGCTGTGTCTTACCCATCCCATCATATATTTAACCTACTTCAAATACCAAAGTAATGAACTTTGTAAAGAAGATGAATTATCTTTAAATTGAATGAAACAAGATCCTAAAGACTAAAGTGTGCATGCCCATCCTTCTTCATCCTTTCATCTGCTGTGTTTCTTCTCTCTGTTCCTTATCTATTCATGGCCTGGCATTGGCCTTCAACCCTCAATGGCAGTGTGAATTTGAGGCTCATTGAAGGTACCCAGTCACGACAAAATAATGAGTCCCCTAAAGTTTGTATAAATACTACTTATGTCTCAATTCGGAGAGGAGGGCCTTGCCTTGAAAGAAACATACAATGTCATTGCCTGGGAAAATGTTACTTAGTAGGGACCATTCTTGACTTCGGTACAGGCTCCAACTTTGGCTAAAACCAAGGGTTGGCTCCTCTCTCAAACCCTAAACATTAGCCTCCTAATCTAGGTGTGTGCAGAGTAAATGAAATTGTGTAAATTATATAGCTTGATTCATACTGGTCCTCGAGAGAGTAGCTGTGCTTATTACTATTGGGACTCACAAACCTGTATTTAGACACCCCGTATAGTTGCTGTCCTATATGGAACATAGAACTTTACAAATGAGAACATGTTGCATTGTTAGTTTTTTCTGGTAATAGTATGTGTTCATTATAAGTATGCTTAAATTGATTAGCTCCTAGCAATATTTTTTTTCATGATGCACTATTTGAGATATTTTCTCATTAACAGGGCATTCAGCATCTGGTCTTCTTGGAGAGTCTCAATCTCTACTACAACTGTATTTCCTCATTAGCAGAAGTATTTAGGCTCCACTCCCTAACGGAGCTCCAGGATGTGGACTTCCGGCTTAACCCAGTTGTGAAGAATGAGTCTGACTATCGCCTGTTTGTTGTGCACATGCTCCCCAAGCTCCGACAGCTAGGTAGGTAGAGGAGCCGCTGTACTCACATCCTCATATCGTGGAGTCATTTTTGTGCTCCTGTTGTTCCCTGATAGAAACTGAAGCTGGTTTTTTGCTCTGTTGGTCTAAATCCCTGTTGGCTCTGAGGTATCCTTCATCTTCACTGGGTTCATCTTTCTAGCCAGCCAGCCCAGGCTAATCACCAAGTTCCAGGCCTACTAAGAGGCCTTACCTCAAACACAAGATGGATAGCACCTGAGAAAAGACACCCAACAGCAGTTTACATATGAGCCCCACATGCACACATACATGCACTAGCAAGCACACGCACTTATACAGCACATATACATGCACATACCACTACCAACAACAACAGCCAAGTTTACAGTCATTCTTTAGTTAATATCTTTAAGTTCCCAGGGTAGTTTCTTGTAGGACAAGGAGCTTGTAAACATTTCCTGATCTTTCTATTGTTATTGGGGTCAGACTTCTTGTCATAGTGATCATTGGAAACCTTCCCCTTCTGAGCCCAGGGGTCATTAAAGTAATAGAACCCCTGAAGATCTATTAGAAATATTAAAAAAAAAATAGATCACTTTTCCTTCATAGCAAATGCCTGCAAACAAAGATGCCATTCAAAGTCTTTTGGAAAAATGTAGATGCCAATTTTTGGGTTGGTCGGTAAAATGAGTGAAGATACTTGCTGCCAAGTCTGATGGCCTGATTTAATTCCCAATAACCACATGGTCGGAAGAGACTGATGTGACTTGAGTGTCTGCAAGCTTCTCTAAATAATTCTGCCGGACCCTTGTATGTAGACGGGCATGCGCTGGCCAGATCTGAATCAGCCTTGCTTTTATACCTAGTACATAAATGTAGGAGAGACATAGTCTGTCAGTCAGTCTTCCCGTAGATAGTCTACATGCCAACCTTG
Source organism: Ondatra zibethicus (assembly GCA_004026605.1). NCBI lineage: Eukaryota > Metazoa > Chordata > Mammalia > Rodentia > Cricetidae > Ondatra > Ondatra zibethicus. Next base: position 18,007 of record PVIU01004518.1, on the reverse strand, counting down.
CACAACCGTTCCTCAGCCCTGGGAGATGGACACTATGTAAGCCCAGTTCTGTGGGATTATTAGCAGGTCAAGAGCTTTTATGAGTGAACATCAAATTGAACTCATCCATACAGTCTAAGCTGTCATGCCTTAGCACCGAGGACTAGAATGTTTTGATTATGAACTGATCTTTCATGTGTAAATGGTATTCTGATACCTTAAACTCCCTTTCTCTGCATCTTGAAGATGTTTCTAGAGATAGCAGAAAAATTTAGCAGCATGAAAGCACATGTTCCTTTTGTTTCATCCTTCTGTAACAGTAAATTAGTGGGGATGAATTAGTCCTTGCAAAACAGTCCTTTCTTGGTCAGCTGTAGTTTGGTTATTGCCAGAAGTCACGTTTTTAGTAACTCAGTTGGAACTATTTTCTTCAATCCTCTAAAGGTAATTTGAGGACCTGACATAATAGTCCTGAGTAAATGAGCTAACCTCTCCTAGCCCAACAGGTTTCATTTCCCAAGAGCTCAGCTCCTAGGGCAGAATGGGCCAGTAGCAGTGGCGGGCAGAACTGTCTCTTTTATGGCTGGTAGTCTGTTGCCCCTGAAGTGGTGACCATGTGTCTCTAGCCTCAGAGTACAGTTGTTGGTCAAAGGCTAGAGGGTGCTGAGTGCCTGCACCTTCTGTGTCTTGTCTCACAGAGCCCAGCTCCAGCACATTGTGAGTGCTGACAGAACTGTTTCAACCCCATGTCCTACGTACAGTTCTGTTTTGACGAAAGCACAGGTGTGTACTCCTGGGGCATGAACACAGCTAGAGCACAAGTGCTGAGCAGATGGACCAGGTGCTCAGAGCACACTGTTTAGTTAAAACATACTTGGAATATCTATGTTTAATTTGAATATAGTTGGGAGGGATAAGTGCTTATGTTCTATTCTTTATTTGACTGTTTAAGTAACTTATAAACAGTTAAGGTTGGCTTTGTTTTTGGCAGCAGTACAGCTATGAGTAATCTTGAGATTCTTCAGTTTTTAATCACTGCCTTCCCCTTGCCAAAAAAGTTTAGATTCAGAATCTTAAAGAGTTTATATGGAGAAAAAATGTAAGAGGCTCATACATAGCAAAGGGATGTTAGTGATATTAGAGTCATTGGCCCTGAATCAACAGGTACTAGAAGAGGAACTTCTTGGTTCTGTGCAGGGCCTGGAGAGGGGCTTGGTCCTGGTTGTAGGAATTTGGAAGGCTCTGGATAGGTTGTAGAGGAAGGAGCAAAGGGGTGGGGGCTAATAGGATGGATTAGGGTCAGGGAGGATGCTGCTGCAGGAAAAGATGTAGAGGGGGTGAACTTTATGGCTTTGGAAGTTTTGCATTTGAGTTCTGGTGGAGTAAGTAGTCTAGGATTTACTGCCTCTGAATGTAAAGTAGCTCATTGTAGACATGTTCTGCTAGAGAAGACACATGTAATTGTACAACATTGTGGGTTTTTCCTCACTTTTTACTATTTTCTATAATTTTGTGCCAGAGTAAATACCAGTTAGGAGCTAGCATGGGAACTTAACCACATTGTGCAACTTGAATACTACTATAAAATGGGAAAGTTCCAAGAGTGAGGGCCTCCTCATCCTCAGGTATTTATATAAGAGGTTCCAGGAACTCTTGGTCAAAGCCTTCTGAGGCCTCAGATCTATCTCTATTGGGGACATTTGGGATTTCTCAACTCACCCTTAAGAACAGATTTACATAGTCTCAGTCTTCTTCAGTGTGTTGTGGACTCATCTGTGCAGACCTTTTAGTTTGCTTATGTGACAAGACTCATCCAGTGTCTGGCATGCACATATTTAATAAAAATTTTGAAAGCATCTTAAATGTGTGTGCACTTCATATGTGTCCTACTTTTGCAACAGGCATTAGCCTGTTCCAGTAGCAGCTCATGGACAGTGAGCTTTGAGGGCATAGGCTAGCGTCTTGGCATTGTTGGGAAGCCAAGTATAGCCAGCAGAGCTCATAATTCCAGGTGATGCATGCCATTTGCTGATGAGAGCTTGTGGTCTGAGTCAGCCCTGGCACCAAAGTCTCCTATATTGTGAGCTCCAGAGTGGGGGAACTGGGCATGTCCACTCTCATGAAAAACATGGCAGTCACCTGCCCCTGCTGTTTTCTATAGTTCTTGGGAATTTTGTCTTTAGATGACCGTCCTGTGAGAGAGAGTGAGCGAAAGGCTTCTCAGCTTCATTTTGCTTCAGAGAATTCACTGGATTCAAAGCAGAGCTTCTCGGCCGCTGTAACAGCTGGAAGGTATGCACTGATGTAGTTCTACTCAGAGATGGACTTCAAACTTGCCTGTTGACAGGACATTCAACCATCAGGCATGAATGTCTGTGTGCTAACTGCCCCTGGGGATCAAGTAGATGGTGGTGCAGGGTCTGTCTCTCTGTTTGTTCAGATGTTCTTTTAATACTACCAACCCATTTGAAACAAGAGAGCTGCTGTGTAGTTGGCCATACCACAGAGCATTGCATTTTTGATCTCTTGGTGTCTCTTGTGTTAACTTTTCCTTTATTTTGCTGTTCACATTATGGCACTAAGGGAGAACATTAGCATGTCTTGACCCCGATCTGTATTTTTCTTTTTGTTTTTAAATTTTTTTTTCATATATGTATATTGTCTTAGTTAAGGTTCTGTTGCTGTGATGAAACACTATCCAAGGCAACTTGGGGAGGAAGAGGTTTATTTCAGTTTGCACTTACAGTTCATTACCAAAAGAAATCAAGACAAGAACTTAAACAAGGCAGGAACCTGGAGGCAGGAGCTGATTCAGAGGCCATAGAAGGGTGCTGCTTACTGGCTCGCTCCTTAGCCTGTTTTCTTATAGAACCAGGACCACCAGCCCAGGCATGGTACCGCCACAATGGGCTGGACCCTCCCCCATCAATCTCTACTGGACCCTCCCCCATCAATCTCTAATAAAGAAAATGTCCCACAAGCTTGCCTATACCCTTGATCTTATGGAGGCATTTTCGTAAGTGAGATTCCCTCTTCTCAGATGACTTAAGCTTGTGTCAAGTTGACATAAAACTATCCAGCACACATATTTTAGGAAACTTCTACAGTAGCAGATTGTCATATAGGTCCTCAAATGGTTTTTAGTGTTAATTGTCCCTCCTCATATTTTCTCCTTTACCCTTCTCTTGTATCACCAGGTCTGTTTAATTGTCCCACTCCAGTTTCCTCCCTATCTTTTCATAACAGTAAATTATCTTTTTGCGTCTTTGACTCTATAGTGAGTGTCTTAATACACAGCATATAGTTGAATCATCCTCTTCCTTGGGAGATCCTATAATTTCCTAACCTCTGTGATGATGTGGATTGTAGCACACATATCAATATCAAGGGCTTACAAGCTAACATTCACATATAAGAGAAAGCATACAGTATTTATCTTTTGGGGTCTGAATTACTTAGGATGATTTTTTTTTCTAGCACTATCCATTTACCTGCAAATTTCATTTTCTTTACAGCTGGATAATATTCCATTGTGTCGATGTACCACATTTTCTTTATTCATTTATCAATTGATAAATGAATATTTAAGCTGTTTCCAATTTCTGCCTATTATATATAAGCAGCAGTGAACTTGGTGAGCAAATATCTCTGTGGTAGGATGTAGAGTCTTTTGTATTTATGGCCAAGAGTGATATAACTGTTTTATAACTGTTTTGTTGTTGTTGTGGTGGTTTTTTTTTTTTTTTTTGAGACAAGGTTTCTCTGTAGCTTTTGGAGCCTGTCCTGGAACTCACTCTGTAGACCAAGCCGACCTCGAACTCACAGAAATCTGCCCATCTCTGCCTCCTGAGTGCTGGGATTAAAGGCTTGCGCCACCACTGCCCAGCTGTTATAGTTGCATTTTGAGGTAGGTCTATCCAGGTGCTGGGATTAAAGGTGAGTGCCACCACTGTCTGTAATATCTTTTTGCGTCTTTGACTCTATAGTGAGTGTCTTAATACACAGCATATAGTTGAATCATGCATTTCATTTCTTCTGCCAATATGCTTTAATTGGAAAGCTCAGTTGTAGTTGGACTTTCCTTTGTGGAACCACCAACTCCCCCATAATGACACTGAGACTTATTGTTAATGATGAAAGCTTGGCCCTTAGCTTAGGCTTGTTCCCAACTGGCTCTTAGAACTTAATTAACCTGCTTCTGTTATCTACTTTACTATGTGACTTTTTACCTCTCTTCCATTCTGTATGTCTGACTCACTCCATGTCTTGCTGGCATCTCCCACACACCTACATTCTAACTCTCTGAGTTCCTCTTTCTGCCTGAAAGTCCCACCTAACCTCTCCCACCTAGCTATTAACCGTTCAGCTTTTTGTCAAACCAATCACTACACATCTTCACACAGTGTAAACAAATATCTCATATTTCCCTCTTTTTGTCTAAATAAAAAGGAGAGGTTTTTAACTCTTTAACACAATAAAACTATGTACAATAAGAACAATTATCAAGTAAAGATTACATTCACAATATCCAGTCCATTTGTATTTGGCAAATTCAGAGAAATTACTCTGGTATCTATCCTATCTTAGTGAGTCCAAAGTTATACCTAAACCACTTTTTATAAAAGTTGTTTTACCATCTTAAAAAATCCTTTTAGACCTTAAAACAACTTTTTAAACATTTAAACTTTTATGTCTCTAAACCTTATAAACTTTACATCTCTTTTGTAAGTTTTTTTTTTCCGAATTTGGTAACAAAGAAAATGGTATAACTATATTGTATTCATTTCCATCAGAAACCCAAGAATGATAAAATACTACCTGAGTAGACAGAAAATACCAAGAAAACAACTTCCAAAACTATAGAAATTACATAGCTGGCTGCCTGGAAAGTCACCCAAGGTTCCTCTGCAATGTTGGGCCATCCATCTTTGGCCTACATACCTAGAATATCTGGCAGACTCTTCTGTGAAACAGGAATTTTTGAAGGACAGTCCTACCTTGTCTTGGCAGAGTTTGGCAGTCACCTTTTGTGTTCTGTTTGCCCAATTTGGACAGCATACTGTCAGCAGTTGAGGCAAGAACAGTTTTTGTCTAGTGGCTGACTTTGCCACAAATGATAGCAAACTTCAGATGAAGATTCTTTGGTTCCCGTCATCTTCTCTGAAGTAGAGTGCTGCTGCCAATAACAGATATATCTCACTGTCATGAAAAGCCTTATGTTATTAAGACATCTCAAATGCCATTTTCTGTAGATCTCTGAAGTGTCTGAAGACCACCTCTTTATCTAAAATATATATGTATCTGTTTAACTTTGAAAACATGTAACATGACTACAAGTTTGATTGTTATAGATGACTAGCTACTAACCTGCATTTCTTAATTATCCTGAATAGTTTGTAATAATAGCTTTCAAAGACAAGAGCTATACATTACATTTTTAAATGAGCTGCATAGATACAATACCTTCAACAAGAGTAGAAACATATATACAGTATAATAAAATAACCTTAAATTTGTATCAGTATGCAAAAATCCATATCAGTGTAAAATATTTGAGATTAATAATTGCTTTTTAGTTTAAAAGTAGATTCAATAATCTACCCTTTTTCCTATCAGTCCTATATCTTCTTTTTTATCTTTTCAAAAAGAGATCCCTAAATCTACCCTCCTTTGATTAGTTTCCTCCCTGACCATGACCAATAACAACTTTCAACCAACCCCCCCTAAACAATAATAAACATCCATAAACCATCGAATGACCAGAAACAACCCATCTCACCTCTTGGGAAATGTAATGTCATGCTCTTAAAATTATTTCCTGCCATCTATGGATGATGGCATCTTTAGGGGACCTTGAGAAAATTGGGATAATGTTCAAGTCCTGGGAGAGATAGCTGTATCATTTTATTATTTGTTGTCCATTCTCTGTGTCATATAAAAGTGCAAGTGCAAGGCTTATCTGAAGTCCTGGCTAGAGTAGCCTGTAAAGTTGGACCATCTCACCTAGCCCTCCTTGTTGCCCTGTCTCTCTTTACTTTACAGCTAATAACCACTTATGTGTGAGCACATACCATTTTTGTCTTTCTGGTATGGGTTACCCTATTCAGTATGATTTTTACTAGTTCCATTTATTTGCTTTTAGAGTTTTTGATGTTATTAGTTTTAATAGTTCAGTAATACTCCATTGTGTAAATGTACTACATTTTCTTTGGATTCTTTTGTTGAGTGGCATCTAGGTTGATTCCAGGTTTTTGCTATTACAAATAATGCTGCTATGAACATAGTTGAACAAGTATCCTTGTAGAATGATTGAGCATCCTTTGGGTATAAGCCCAAGAGTGGTATTGCTGGGTCTTGAGGTAGATAGATTCCCAATTTTCTGAGAAACCCCCATACTGATTTCCAAAGTGGCTATACAAGTTTGCACTCCATCACCAGTGGAGAAGAGTTCCCCTTGCTCCACATCCTCTCCAACATAAGCTGTCATTAGTGTTTTTGATCTTAGGCATTCTGGCTGGTGTAAGATGGATTCTCAGAGTCGTTTTGATTTGCATTTCCCTGATGGCTAAGGATGATGAGCAACTCTTTGTTTCTCAGCCATTTGAGATTCTTCTGTTATGAATTCTCTATTTAGATCTGTACTCCATTTTTTACTTGGATTACTTTTTGGGGGTGGTGTCTAGTTTCTTGAGTTCTTTATATATTTTGGAGATCTGTCAGATGTGGGGTTGGTGAAGATCTTTTCCGTTCTGTAGGCTGCTATTTTGTCTTATTGACAGTGTCCTTTGCCTTACAGAAGCTTTTCAGTTTTATGAGGTCCCATTTATTTATGAGGTCCCATAGACACTATCTCAGTGTCTATGCTACTGGTATTCTATTCAAGAAGTTTTTTCCTGTGCTAACATGTTCAAGGCTACTTCCCACTTTTTGTCTGTCAGGTTCAGTATAACTGGATTTATGTTGGGGTTTTTGATCCACTTGGACTTGAGTTTTGTGTAGGGTGATAGATATGGATCTATTTGCATTCTTCTACATGGCAGCACCATTTGTTGAAGATGATTTCTTTTTTCCATTGTATGATTTTGGCTTTGTCAAAAATCAGATGTCCATAGATGTATGGATTTATGTCAGGGTCTTCAGTTCAATTTCATTGATGCACCTGTCTGTTTTTATGCCATTACCATGCTGTTTTTATGATTTTACCTCTGTAGTAGAGCTTGAAATTAGGGATGGTGATACCTCCAGAAGTTCCTTTATTGTACAGGATTGTTTAGCTATCCTGGGTTTTTGATTTTCCATATGAAGTTGAGTGTTCTTTCAAGGTCTGTAAAGAATTGTGTTGGAAATTTAATGGGAATTGCATTGGATCTGTAGATTGCTTTTGATAAAATGATCATTTTTACTATGTTAATCCTACTGATCCATGAGCATGAGAGATCTTTTGATCTTAGATTTCTTTCTTCAAAGACTTGAAGTTTTTTTTCGTTTTCCTTTTTTTTATAGTTTTTTATTGAGCTCTACATTTTTCTCTCCTCCCCTCCCTGCATCTCCCCTCCCCTTCTGCCCTCTCCCATGGTCCCCATGCTCCCAATTTACTCAGAAGATCTTGTTTTTTTCTACTTCCCATGTAGATTAGATCCATGTATGTCTCTCTTAGAGTCCTCATTGTTGTCTAGTTCTCTAGGATTGTGAATTGTAGGCTGGTTTTCTTTGCTTTATGTCTAACAGCCACTTATTGTTGTCTGAGTTTTCTGTCCTGCCCAGTTCCCACAATCGTTAAGTCCTAAAGAAATCACACAGCAGTCTACGTTAATCATAAACTGATTGGCCCATTAGCTCAGGCTTCTTATTAACTCTTATAACTTACATTAGCCCATCATTCTTTTCTGTGTTAGCCACATGGCTCAGTACCTTTTTCAGCGACGTAGTCACATCTTGCTTCTTCTGTGTCTGGACAGGACTGCAAAGGAAGCTTCCCTCTTCCCAGAATTCTCCTGTTCTTATTGACCCTCCTCTACTTCCTGCCTGGCTACTGGTCAATCAGTGTTTATTTAAAACATAATTGACAGAATATAGACAATTGTCCTGCACTAACTTATGAATAAGTACATACTATATTTGTCTTTCTGGATCTGGGTTACCTCACTCAATATGATGTTTTCTAGATCCATCCATTTGCCTGCAAATTTCAAGGTGTCATTTTTTTCTGTTTTTTTTTTGTGTGTGTGTGTGCCTAGAACTCCTTTCCAAGATCTCTCAGGTTTTATGTGGGTTTAGCTGGCCCACATTGGCATGCCGTTCTGTAGTCTGAGGCTGCTCATTCATTTCCCTGCCACCCATACCCAAAATAATCACACATAAACTGTATTATTACAACACTGCTTGACCTACTAGCTCACACTTCTTATTGACTAGCTCTTATATCTTAAATTAACCCATTTCTATTAATCTGTGTATTGCCATGTGATTGTGGCCTACTGGTAAGGTTCCTTTTCGTGTCTGTCTCCTGTAGCAGTTACATGGCTTCTCCCTGACTCCACCTACCCTCTCATCTTCTATCTGCTTGGAATTCCCACCTTGCCCTATTCTGTGCTGCAATAGGCCCAAAGTAGCTTCTTTATTAAACAATGCTATTCACAGCATACAGAGGGGAATCCCACATCACCTGCAACTCATGACTTTGTCATGTGTTGTCAGTTGTGCTAGGTAAGACCTTCTTTCAGGTTACTTTTTGATGAGAGCCATCTTACCACTGAACTCTTCCCAAGAGATGTGTGAGGGTCCCCTGTGGACTGTAGTATACGTGGGCCTGCTGGCACTGAAGACTTTTCTTTTCCCTTGCAGAGCACACCACTCCAGAACCAGATGTGCTGATACTTCAGCTAAGAAATGCTTAGTTATGGATGCTGATGATGAGGCTGTCCTGAACCTCATTGCTGAGTGTGAGTGGGACCTAAGCAATCCTCCTGGGAGCACAAGCTCTAGCCAAAAGGAACACGAGGCTGACCTCCATTATGCCCAAGGTGCGCTGCACAGCACAGTGAAGCCTCCATGGTTTAGGGAGGCTTTGGCTTCAGCATGGGCTTTTGATGCTTATAGTATTGACTTTGAATACTAGTATTTGGTTTATGGAATTACAAAATAGAAAGTTAATGGATCTAATTTGAGTCTAGTCATAATTACAGTTGTTTGATTATCATTCTTTCTCAGAGCATAGAAAAAAATGTCTGATATAAACAAGAAAGCTAGACGTCCACAGCACCTGTGAGGAGGAGCAGTCACTTGGCTCTTATGATACACCGGTGCTCAGGATCCTGATTAGGCCACTATACCTACCAGAATCTCAGAACTTCTCACACCAAGTGAACTTAATGTGCACCAGAGACTTGCTTATAAGCTCTAATTTAGTATCTTTTACTCCATGGTGAGTGTCCTAGAGCCGTTCATGCTGGGCCCAGCAGGTCCTGAGCCCTATCTTCCCAATACTGCCGTCCTCAGTCCTCTTAATCTTAGTTCTTCTTATAGGCGTGTGTGTGTGTGTGTGTGTGTGTGTTTATAATTTTACCTTGCCTTTTTCTGAAGGGTTTTGATGCAGTGTTGGCCATTTGTGTATTTTCTCTTGTAGTACTTTAAAGCCTTCCCACTCTGTTGTTTAATGGGCTTATTTCTCTTTTCGGTGTTGAATCATACAAATTACGTGTGGATTTTAGATCTAAGACCTTTCTCTCAATCCATTTATTGATTGCCTGTTCACTTTCATAACAGTGATTCAAAGAACCAATAAGTCCAAGCAGTCATTTTTTTCTATAAAAGAATGTGCTTGATTGTGTCTTAATATGACCCTTTTCCACCTGATGCTATAGAAAGACTGTCCAGGTTTGTACACATCCACAATTGAAATCAGAGCTGAGTGGTATAAAAGTACTGCATTACTGATCAAGACCTCTCCCTGTGGTTGTTTTTTTTTTTTCTTTGTCTTGTTTTGTTTTAACTCTTTTTCTTTGCTCTTTTGGGGCCCTCTACCCAGCTCCCAAGTAATCACAAGGAGACTTATTCTTTCTTATTATGCCCAGTCTTAGCTTGACTTGTTGCTAGTCAGTTCTTCTTAACTTAAATTATCCCATCTACCTTTTCCCTCTGGGCTTTTACCTTTTTCTGTTTCTATATATCTTTTCTTTACTTCTTACTCCATAGCCCTACATGTAGTAGGGTGGCTGGCCCCTGGTGCCCTCTCTCCTTTTCTTTCTCCTCCCTCACATTGTTCTCCTTGTATTTATTTTTTCTGCCTGCTAGCCCTGCCTATTCTTTCTCCTGCCTAGCTATTGGCCGTTCACCGAAAATCTGGTGTTTTAGGCAGGCAGAGTAACACAGTTTCATAGAATTAAACAAATGCAACATAAAGGAATGCAACACATATTTTCATCATTAAACAAATATTCCACAGCATAAATGAATGTAACATATCATCAACTAATATTTCACAACATCTTCCACTTCTAGTTATTCTGAGCATCTGTTGAAAGAGTTCATCATGTAATAACTCTGGACATTTGTTGAGGCAATTGACTTGCATCTACTTCTGTAGCACAATTAATAAAAAACCAGGAGACAAAAACTGGGGTTTAACCTGAAGGTCAGAACTGGCTCTTATGTCTACCTCAGTCTGAGATCTCAATCCTTCCTTCAGGAATCTCAGAATGAGACTGTGTGTGAGAGCTGTCTCCTCCCATCTCATATTCCTCTCTAGGGCTGGGATTAAAAATGTGCACCACTACCAGCCGGTTTCTATGGCAACCAGTGTGACTACTAGGAATAAAGGTGTGTGTCACCACTGTCTGGTTTGTAAGGCTGACCAGTGGGGCTGTTTTACTCTCTGATTTTCAGGCAAGCTTTATTTATTAAAATACAAATGAAATATCACTACATATTTCCTGATCTGTAAAACTGTCTTCCATATACTGCCACCCCATCTTGGTTACTTGGGATTGAGTCTTGTCACCCTTGAACACTGCCATTTTCCTGTCTGTAGAACTACCTGGAATTCACTGCAGTGTTGGCCTACACTGTCTTCTTTGTCTTATTTAATTATTCTTTTATTTAAGAAAAGTATATTTTATAAATTTCATATATTCTCACAAACTTAAAATATAATTTTTAATGAAGTAAAACTTAAAATGTTTTTAATAAAATAGAGTCTGGACATCTGTTGAGTCCTTTGTCCATCCAGCACCAATGTGGGGACTCAGTGAGGAGAGGCCATGAGAAGAAGAAAGGCCCCAGAGGGTGCTGTTCGGGCCATTTATCACAGGACCATCTCTGTGGGGAGCTCACCCCACAGCACGGAGTGCCAGAGGCCTGCCATGTGAATATGCAGCAAACCCGCTTCACTGCACACCCAGGTGATCACCAAATCGTGCTACGGCCTTTCTAAGTAGTTACACATTATTCACAGTGTTTGATACAACTCTGAAATTTTTCTGATATCTTTATACAAGGAGGGATTCTGTCTGCTTCATCCAGGCACTCCTCAAAATCCATGTTTTATCATATTTGCTCCCTGTGTGTCTCCCTCCTTCACCTCCTACTCCTTCCTCTTGTGTGTCTTTTTGTTTATGTGTGTACATAGATACTCATGTGTTTGTTGCATATGCCTGTGTTTGATGGACACACATTCACATTTATAAATATGTATTTTTTTAATTATAATATCAGCCTTTACATCCCAAAGAATTCAGTTTAATGAGGATTCTGCTCACTTTCTCTGTATTATAGACTCTGTGGATGTTGAGGACTGTGGTTCGTCTTCTCAGAAGTCAAGTTTGTCATCACAAAATATATTAAATCCTTTGCCTGCTCCTGAGAAGTACAGAAAGCGAAGGATGCCTGGTGGGAGATTCCAGGTGCCTTCAGACCGGGAGTGTCTGAGCTGCTTAGAGAGGCCTGATGGGCCCTCCGGCCTCGAGGACAGTCTGAGCATACAGAATGGCTTAGAAAGCCACAGTCAGGTGACCGTGTCTCATCCTGAGGCTTTGGAGGCTGAAGAGCAGACATCTCATGGCACAAGCGCCCCCAGAGGGGTGAGCAGCTGGAGCAGAGGCGTCATTTCCGTCAAGTGTGTTTTAGCAGCATGGTTGTCTTGCTTGCCATGTCTTATATTAGTATTAATTATGACCCCACAGGGAAAGTTGCCTTTAAATAATTTCCTTGGTGCTTGATCCTCATGCTGCGTTGTTGTAGTGCTCTGGTTCTGAGGGGCAAGCACAGCCATACAGTAGCATGATTTTCCCATATTTAATTTGTCTCAAAACCTGGAATCAGGCTTTATGGCAGGAATCATCAGTGACTGTCATGAAGGGAGAATCCTGGAAATACATGTTATGGTTTCTGAAAGATTTCATTCCTGCTGAGGGGATTAAGACTTCCCATACCCTCAAGGACCTACAGGCTTCAGGAACTACTTCATTTGGCTTAGAAGCTACAGGGGATTCAAGGTGGTTGATTCTCTCTGATTGGTCCTAAGCTGGACCTGAGGTAAAACAAGGGAAGCTTGTACCAGACCTTTTCTTCTGGGTCACCACCCAGTTCCTGGATCATGACACAGAAACTTCTCATTAGTCATAAAGGCTCAGCTCGTTTCTGGCGAGCGCTTTGTAACTTAAAGTAGTTTGTTTCTCCTTATCCACCTTTTGCCTTGGGACTTTTTACTTTTCTTTCCTTCTCAGTGTCTTGCTTTCACTACTTGTATCTGCCTGGCCGCTGCCTGGCTTCTTGCCCTGGGTGTGACCCTCGTTCTCTATTCTCCTCTCTCCTTTTCAAGTCTAGATTTCTCCTCCTATTTATTCTCTGCCTGCCAGCCCCACCTGTCCTTTCTCTGCCTAGCTATTTTTTGTTTAATTCTTTATTAGACCAATCAGGTCCTTTAGGCAGGCAAGGTGAAACAGATACAACACATCTTTACATAATTAAACACACGTCCTTACATCGTTAAACAAAGAAGATAAAGGCTGGGGTGGTGGCACACGCCTTTAATCCCAGCACTCGGTAGGCAGAGGCAGGTGGATCTCTTTGAGTTTGAGGGCAGCTGGGTCTACAGAGTGACTTCCAGGACAGCCAGGACTGTTAACACAGAGAAACTCTGTCTTAAAAAACAAAACAAACAAAAAACTTAAACAAATGCAGCATAAACAAATGTAACACACCTTTACACAGTTAAAGTAATAATCCATAGTATAAACAAATACAGCACATCTTTGCCCAGTTAAAATAATATTCCACAACAGAAGCTGGCTATTTGGAGCCACAGTTAAGGTCACTCCTGGGATTTCTGAACCATGTTAGAGACAATAGTTACTTGACTGCAAAGTGTTAGTTCTGGGGGATGCTTTCATATGTGATGTGACCATGTTGATTTGCAGCCTCTGTTTCTCGGGTTCTGGATTGAGGGAAAGAAGGAAAATAGGAGAGGGGAGTGCTATGCTGTCACAGCCTCATGAGGAGCTAGCTTCACAAATGGGTGTCTCCACGGAAGGTTTCTCTTGTTCTCAGCTCAAGGTTCTGAGCCTGGACATAGACTTCTTCCATAAAGGAGACAAGCATTTTATACTCATTCATGTTGTACTAGAGACCTAGTTTTTGCATTGAGCTGCCAGCTTAAAGCCAGTCTTGTGATTATGTCTTCATCATAGCTGTCTCCTAAACTCTGCTCGGCAGTGGTGCCTGAGCAGAGGCCTGCTCTGGAAGTGGCACTCCTGGAGGCGCTCCTCGACCTAATAGACAGGTGCGCAAGCGGCAGCGGATCCCTGCATGGCAATGAGGCATTCCTTGGTGAGTCCTGGCAGCATCTACTAAACTGCCTGCTGTCTTCTGATTTTCTATGTGCATCTGGTTGAGTACAGGGCCCTGGATTCACAAAACTTCAAGTATGTGGTAGGAACCCAACAAGACTGTCTTCCCTGGTGAAGACTTAGGTAGGTCTGTTTGCTTCTGCAGACTGGAGATTCCGCATGAGAGTGTGCTAGGGTTCCTCATGCAGTGTTGTGCTCCAGGCCTAGGTGATGACTGCCTTCTCCAGAAGCCTGGGCTACAAGTGAGTGTCCTTTTGGAGTCAGGCTCATCAGCGCTGAGATGCCTAAGCTACTGCCTGCCATGGCTCCTGTCTCAGTCAGGGTTACTATTGCTGTGATAAAACACATAACCACAACCAAAGCAACTTGAGGAGGAAAGGGTTTATTTGGCTGACTCTTCCACATCACCGTTCATCATTAAAGGAAGTCAGGACAGGAACTCAGAGTAGGAACCTGGAGGCAGGAGCTGATGCAGAGGCCATGAAGGGATACTGCTTATTACCCTGCTCCTCTTGGCTTGTTTCTTACAGAACCAGCACCACCATCCCAGGGGTGCCCCCCACATGGGCTGAACCCTCCACAATTTATCACTAATTAAGAAAATGACAGGCTTGCCTACAGCCCCATCTTATTAGGCATTCCCACAGATGACTTTAGCTTGTGTCATGTTGACTTAAGGTAGCCAACAGTTCCTGACCTCCCCTTGGGGGTTGTGACCGTTTTACTTATTCCTGGATCAGAAACCCTGGGAACTGTAGTACTGGATCCCGGTAACTGTACATTTATCCTTTAATCAGGGCCAGTGTCTTGCTGCAGCAGAACTGATCCCTGGTAGCTGTGATGGTCACAGTGCCCTTGCCTCCTTGGAGTTTTCAGGCCAAGCTATCATGCATTCATGCCTTCCTGATGTGGCCTTCTCTTAAAGGTTGACTTTTTTCCTAATTAAAAGCCATGTCCATTCTTAGCTGGGCGATGGTGGCACATGCCTTTAATCCCAGCACTCAAGAGGCAGCACTCAGAGATCTCTGAGTTCAAGGCCAGCCTGGTCTACAAGAGCTAGTTCCAGGACAGGCTCCAAAGCTACAGAGAAACCCTGTCTTGGGGGGAAAAAAAAGTCATGTCCATTTCTCATAGAGAGGCAATCAAGGTTACCAGTGTCTGTTTTTTTTCTGTCCTCTGCTTTCAAATCACATAGCTATGTAGTGAGGTTTCATATATATATTCTATCCTTTAGCTATGATATGGTAACTCTACTTCCTTTTGACTTCTAGCTCAGGCCAGACATGTTTTGGCATCTCTTCAAGAGTTCACAGTGGCTCGGGACAGTTCAGCACTTGAAAAGGAAGGAATTAGTTACCTATCTCTTGAAAATAAGTCTCTGCAAAGCCGCCTTGCTGAGCAGCAGCAACAGTACACTGCTATAGTGAACAAGGTGACGGCAGAACTCAACAGTTCAAAGAGGGAGCTGGTGAGCTATGTTCTTTGCTGTTTTCATTTGTTCACAGGGTACAGCGAAGACAGGTCTGGCCCCTCAGAACAAGGGCAGTGCTGACTGTTCTGCTCCACAGCTACTGTTGGGCTCTCTTGTTGGAAATATTATGTTAAGGAATGTTACCTTTGTTCATGTTGCATTTGTTTAACTCTGTGAAGCTGTGATACTTTGCCTGTCTAGAATACCTACCTGATAGTCTAATAAAGATCTGAACTGCCAATAGCAAGGCAGGAGAAAGGATAAGCAGGACTAGCAGACAGAGAGAATATATAGAAGGAGAAGAAGCCAGAGAAGGAGGAGAACATCAGGGGTCAGATATCCAGCTACACAGCAATCCATGGAGTAAAAGTAGATTTACAGAAGAGAACAGGAAAAGCCCAGAGGCAAAAAGGTAGATAGGATAATGTAAGTTAAGAAAAGCTGTCGTGAAACAAGCCAAGCTAAGGCCAGGCATTCATAACTAAGAGTAAGTCTCCATGTGATTTATTTGGGAGCTGGGTAGTGGCCCCGCAAAAGGAGCCAAAAGATAAAAAGCATCATAATACTACATACACTCCCTCTTGCTGCTCCAGGACCAAGCAGTTTCCCCTATTAGCAGTTCTTTTCTCCAGGGCTTCCCCAGATCCCAAAAAACAGTGAACTTACAATGGTGTTGTTGCTGATGGCCAAAATTCTGCCTGGTGCTGTCTTCTCAGAGAGTCTAGATGGAAGAGATGGGGAAGAAGAAATGAACCAGACTCATTTTGTCCCTGGCATAGGCTTCTCAGTCCTGCTGCATAAGGTTCCGGTTAGCTGGGTCATTTGTGGTCTTTGCTCTGTTCTGCACCAACCAGACAACATTTGAAGGTTGTGTCTGAGTCTAGGGGACTATCTGACAGCAGGTGGTACCTAGAAAGAACTATACAAACTTGGATATGACCTCTAATTTGATTCTTATGGGATTGTATCATGTGTAAAGTATTGGGGTGCCCTCATTTCTTTTAAGCTTATGCTGATAGTTATATCAAAGGCAGAAGGGTTAGACCACAGAGCCACCTGCAAGTGCACCCACCAGAACAAGTATTAATTGTCTGCTTAGCTCTGTGGCTTTGTAGTACATAATAACCTCAAAATGAGCCAAGACTCAACACTCTCATCTGAAAGCCTGGCAGGTCAGGATGTTCTTCCAGGCTCCCTCACAGAAAGTCTTGATGCCATCTGGGCCTCTGTATGGGCTGCAGGAGTTTTTATGATACCAAGAAGGGGATACCAATGTGTTCCCTTTGTCAGTATGTATTGGTCCATCCCTGGCAAGGTGAGCACCTAGGAACTGTGTACAGTCTAGGTCAGTGGGTTCCTGCAGCAACTTCTGGCTTGCCTCCTGCATTAGTCACTTTATTTGTAAAACAGATCAATGTACCACAGTATTTCTGTGGGAAAGTTTAAAGTTGCCTTCAAATATCTTCATTTTGGGAAGATCTGCATAAGAGATGACACTTGAAACCTCAATTTAGAGAAAACAAAAGAACAATGAACTGACACAGATGGTCTCTGGTATTGAAAACACTGGATCTCCTGCATGTGCACAAAACTCTGGCATCTGGAAAGAGCCCGAGCCCAGTGTGCCTTGACTGCTGTGCTATGCAGAGTATTGTCTATGTGGGATTGTTGGCCCCATGGGACACAGTATAGTCTTACAAGAAAACCATAAGTAGTACCTGTTAAGGCAGACACAGTGAGTATGAGTCAGCCCTGCTGGATCTGGAACAGCGGCACCCAGAAAGACAGAGTCCAGAAGTCAGTATTGCCCTGCTGCAGTATGGAAGTAATGCACAGAAGTATCTGTGCTAAAGGGCAACCTTAAGTGCTGCCAAGACAGAAACAGGCTAAAGTTCCCTGTCTGTCTGAGTGAGCTGAGGCATGCTGCTGTTGATCTCATCCTGGGACAACTGGGAAAGTGCATGTAAGGGACCAACAAGAGCCACTGTCCAGAGTGACTATTGTCAAGTCCTAGTGAGCTTCACAGGGTAGAGACGTTAGCCTGCATGGAGCTTCCTATGACATCTAGAATTATGTCTTGAGGCAGAGAGAGACTCTGCCCCTAACCTGGTATCCTTAATACAGTTTCCAAGCCAGATGTGCCTTCCCAGTCTGGGTGTGTTCAGTCCCTGTTGCCTGTGCCCATCACAGCCTGGAGTATGATTGAGAGGTAGGAGCCGGCACCACCCACCTCTGAGAGCTAGTGCCAAAAGGAAGAGCCTGCGTGGGTCCTCATTGTGAGGTGCTTTGAAAGGAAGATTTAAAGCTGCAGCTGAGAGAAATGGTTTTGGGTCTGGTAATGAGCCTTTAATAGGAGGCATCATACCTAGTGGGTATATACGTGCAGAGAGGGTAGGGTTGCCACATACATAATAAGCTCATCAGTTTCCTGTGAACTGGACTTGGGTCTTGATGTGATGCTAGTTCTCACTCCTCTTTTCCAACCCCTGGTAGAAGGGCATGGGGTCCTGTCTAGAGCTCAGACCTTTATGATTATGTCTGCTGGTACCCAAGCTGCAGGCTTGAGTGCAGATCTGTGAGAGCCCTGACTTCACAGGCAACTTGTATGACTCCTGTCAAGAAGCCTGGTGACTTGTACCACCTTTGCAACAGCTGCTATTATGACTCTGATGGTAGTCTGGGTCTCTGTCTTATTTTTCAGTCTTTTTTTTTT